>NCQV01057126.1:11301-21520 GCA_002740545.1 Lophocereus schottii | reverse complement strand
ATGACAATATCCTACATATGATCATTAAATATACAAGTTGTTATATGAGGCTTTAATTAGATGACATAACCTTGTATATATAACATAAACAATGAACTATATATCATGAACTACATAACTACATAAGTTTTAAAGTATCTGAGAACTAAATGGATTGCAGGAACATAAAGAACGGAGTGATTAAGTGAAAGCAATGTGAACGTTGAATAAAAATTATGCTAGCCTAAGGTATAATACCCTATACATAAATAGACAATCTCACAACAAATAAAGCATGCAGTTGTAATATATTACCTAGTTTTGTACAATCACACCAAAAAGCTACTACCTGATTTTGGAGCAATTTTGGTACCCATAATGATTCTATGTTGTTGCCAACAAGAAGCAAAATACCTTTCTCACATATATTCCATAGAAATCATTATTGTGATACAACCAATCATAATAGGGTTGATATATATAAATTAGGCAACTCAAAAGGAGATTAGATTAATCAGATAGGCAGCAAAAGGATGCAAGAGGAAATAGAAAAAGAAGTTGACTTTGCCACAGTTAACATGCATAAAAGCCATCACAACAAGTAGAATCAAATATAAAGGCTAAAGCAGGCCTGAGCACTGAGTAGCTAGCCTCAACATAACATACAATAAAACAAGGAAAACAAATCAGTAGCACTGAGTTTTACAAAGGAATCATTTGTTTCTTTTAGCCTCATTAGTGCTTAATTTCTACCTTTCTGGCAAAACCATAGCAGGCAAGGCTATTGGTTTAGTGAATCTTGTGAAAGTTTGTTATCTGATATGCTTTTGCAATTAAGGAAGTTCATGCTGTCCTCATTTATGCTTTCCAGAAAACATAGTTACTGAGCACAGAAAGGTCTCTTAATAAGAAGTTCTAATTCTAAAATACAAAATTGGTTGATGCAGGGGACACTTCTGCGTTTTTTTCCAACAGTAATCCCATAAGCAAAGCCACCACCATATAATCCATTAGCTCATAACTTCCAAAGCATGACAGCAGGGCAGTACACCCTGCTCATGTGTGCATTTCTGCTTATCTCAATCGAAACTTATGGTGTAAGACCGCGCTCACAGGCATTTGAAGTGGACCAAGTGGATCCCAAAACGAACAAATCTACCCACTACCCACTATCCACCAGCCGGCTTACATGGTACAACCATAAAAGAAAAGAAACTTAAATCTCTCAGAGGCAAGTTAACAAGCATATGGTGTGCAACTTAGAAACAGAGGATACCCAAGACAAAATAGGAAGACCTAGAAATGAAAAGGGATTCGAAAGGCTATGAAGAAAGTTGGACCCTCTTCAAAACCGCTCCCAAACCGCCACCCAAGACCCTCCCAACACCACTGCTCACTAGATGTTTAGACCTAGATAAGAAAAGTTTAAATTTTTGAAAAAAAGGCATTAAAAGTGTGATTAAAGCTTCTGATGAAAGAACCTGCTGTTGATCATTATATGGTGTAGGAAGTGTGAGAACCCCAAACTCGTACACCCATCTGTATTATGAATTAGAACAAGCAAACTAAAGAGAGTAACTAAGAAGATGAAGACGGGAATTTTGATTGATGGGAGTAAGGGATGAAGAACATAGCATGAGGAAGAAGAAGAAGAAGAAGAAGAAGAAGAAGAAGAAGAAGAATTAAAGAAATTAACTAGCAAATGCAGTTGAATGGCAAAAATGATGCCTTTAGAGATGATGAGCAGGTAAGCAAAGTAGAAGATCCCTAAATTTGATTGCTCTTCTTCCTCTTGCATGAAGCCTCAATTAACAACGTCTCTAACCATAATGTTCCAGCAAGCTGTATTGGAAAGGGGGTACAAAGGCAACAGCACCAGCGTCAACGACGACCGAAGGTTAGGGTTAGAACATTGGATTTAACCAGAAATGCTAAAAATCAAGAAAACCTTGGAAGGAAGACAATACCTGTGAAACTGAGAGAAACAAACAACAGCAACAACAATGGCGGCCGAAAATTAAGCGATCCACTCATGTTATGGTAGATTGAGAGATTAGAGAGTGACGTTATTAACAAGAAGTCACATGCTCTGGCGTTGGCGTTCACGTTTCTCTGGTACAGTGTTCGTGCTTTTGGGTTCAAGTGGGGTTGGGAAGGGGGCACTAGGATAGTTAATTGGTAAAAACATTTCCAATAATCATTCAAATTTTTTTTTTTTTTTACCAACAGAAGTTTTCTTTAAGTTGATAATGTTGGTATTGTAGTCACAATACCAACAAAATATTAAATTGTAGTGATAATAGCACCAACAAATTAATTGTCATTTGTTGAGAATATAGGGATTGTTACTTTGGCCCAAACTAAAATTTTAATACCAGCAAAAACTTTAGTCTGTTGCTAATACTTATTTTTGCCAACATAAGTTATTCTATGTCACTGGATATCTATTGGTAAAACCTACTTATTTTATAGTGGGGTAAATGAGGGAAATGCAATAATTTCTCCTAGAATAAATGGATTAATGTAAACTTGAAAGTAATTTGAGGAAGTAAAATTGTTTCTATGTGAGAATTCAATGGAAATGTGATTTTGGGCATTTTGGAAACAAATTAAGTCCAACAAGGATATTGGAGGCTAGTTTAAAGAGGATTGAATGAAACATTACTGTGTGAGTTTGGTTTGTATTATCAAGTAAAAGTAATTGTAGAGCTTAACCCTTGTGACTTGGTTAAAATGAGGAGGTTATTGGGTTCAAATTAGAATTAGAGATTAATTATGTGTTTTGTAACTAAAGAGAGCAATAAAGATCAATTTAAGTGTGAATAATGGAGACTGACGTTCTTGTGACCTAAACTAATAAATAGAAATCAAAGTTCAATTGAGGACTACAGGAGCAAAAATCTTTTCAATTTGCATATGAAAGTGTGATTTGGCATCAAAAATCAATCCAGAACCACAAATTGAGCGTAGTAAATCAAACCACTTCATGATTAAATCACTAGAGCTAAAAATAATATTTCTTTTCATAACAGTCATAATTATAATAGAAGTGAAATTTATAATGGTACCAAGTATGACATCTGATTTCAATAATAACAATAATCATAATAACTTTAACGATAATAACATTAATATTGATAACTGTAATGACAACAATATTAACACCTATCATAGCATAATATCGCATATATTGTTTGTGATAATAACATTAACAAAATAATATAAAGAAAGCATGTGCAAATGGAGTACAAAAGCCAATGTGTGTGGTTAAGAAAACAATTGTGTATGCATCAATAACTAAGGAAAATGCCAAGGAGAACTATGAATTATTCATCAAGTTGCTAACTAACAAAAATTATTTGGGAACTTCACTAACCGTCAAAATGTGTCTCTCTAGAGCAAAGATGAGGCCATTTCCATTTCCATAAAGCCATGAGCAACTATATTATAAAATGGAAAAGGATTTAGAATTTTCAGGTACATTTACTGCATGTCCCTTCAAAAACTCACATGTTTTTATAAATAGCAAACTCTTATAATATTACTAGTATTTGATGAATCATTTTGAATCACTATTTTTCCACATGATCAAGTGGACCCATCAGTTATCAGTTATCGGGCCTTAGGCCCTTCAGTTCGGCTGCGCGGCCTCATGTCAGGCTTCCGGATCGGCCTGGCTAGTGTACGCTTATTCAATAATCGCATTACATATATGAGCTTATCATCTTGGGTTCGACTTGCATATAATAATTGGTAACAGTGTTATATAATTCTCTTTATCTCCAGTTTTTGAACTAAAATGAATTGAAAAGCTGGCATCAAACTAAAGTGTTCTAAAAGTTCATTTCACAATATGGGGATAAACGTACTGGGCTTTAGCTCATTTTTGGAAATATTATTATGTTTTATGTTTTAAGTAAGGAATAATGGACAAACTTGTCCATAACATACCAAAGGAAGTAAGAAGTGAAAGAAGGGTTGGTGACTTATGCAATTTGACACTGTTAGATACTCATAATGGATTCTCACGAAGGATGAAGACTTGGCAGAGCTTAAAGATTATGCTGAGTGTACAAGTTGAGTAAGAATGCCTAAGGTGGAGAGTTAGAAGACACCAAATCTAGTTATATTTTGGATTATGTGAAGGTTATAATGTAGTTTGAAGTTTACTCAAAGGCCTTCAGTTTGATGGGACTGGAGATTGTGTCAGTGTTTCAGTTAAACTCATATAGTTTATATATAACCTTGTCCGACTTATGACAGTGGTAATGCCTCCAATCATTAAAACTTCTGCTATAATTATGATAATAAGTGGTTAAGTTAAAATAATTGGGTAATTGGTATTTGGAGGCATTATAGTTATAGTATTAGAGTCAGGTTAGAGGCCACTGTGAGTTGTAGGATTTTTATGAGTTGTGTTGGACTAGTTAAAGGAGAAGTTGACTATGCGTTCATGCTTATGAGCGCATAGAGCAAAGAGGTGTTGGTTAAGCTTTTGGGGAGCTATCCTAGAGAAGTTTACCAAGCTCATAGTAATAAATATATGGAATTTGGAGTTGCCCGTTGTTTTGGGAGGTTGACTTTATCCTAAAGGCCTCATTAAGCTTGCAAGCATATTTAATATTTGGAAATGGTGCTATTTAAGACTTGATGTGAGGATGTCATTCACACTTTTTATGTGATTAATAGAGTACTAGTTTACATTTAACTTTTGAGACAGAGGAAATGCATAATGTTGCGAAATCTGTGTGCTGAACCAATATGAATAACCATAATGATAGTGTACATGTATGAGGGGCTTATCACACTGTCATAGGTAATTTGCAATAATAACTTACTATAGTGAATTATGTGAAGAGGGTTCAACCACATGTGGTGTGCTAATAGGTATTAAATGGGCTATATGCAGTGAGATAAGGTTGTCACATAAAGGAAATATTATCATTAATTGGTTTCCAGATCACGCGAACTTATATAGGCTTCCAAACATTAGGTGTATACAAGTCATCGTACCTTAAAGCATGTTCTACAATGATGGAAATAATAGGTAATGAAGGGGTGGAGGATATTGAGACCTAGTTGTTGGCTAACATTACATCTCTAGATCATTAAGTCAGATTATACAAATAAATATGACTTAATCTAGATGATAGTGAACATTGAAAACTTAAAAGGTGCATAGAGAGGCTACTTTAGTGGTTAGTGGTTTACCATGTGGCGTTGCCTATAACATCCACACCTATCGTGTGGCTAAACAAACCCCAAGCGCACATGGAGATTACTAGATGTGGATCTTTATGCCAAGGTATCTATAAGAAATTTTGAGGAAATAGTGTGAATAATTCCTTACCCGGAATGGTAGACTTCGTGATGGGTGATGTTGGGTCGAGCTATGCTCGTTAGATATACAACCAAAAAAAAAAAAAATTATGGAGAGACTTTTGTTATGTAGTGTAGAAGGTGATTTGGTGAGTAGATCGTTTGGGGTAACATGGATTCCACAAAAAAGAGGGGGGGAAGAAAGGGAAGAAAGGAGAGAGTGAAAAGAGAATGTACTTTGGCATTTGAACCATCAAAGAAACAAGAATGGCGGTTAACAACTTAGAGCATACTCATTTTGTGAAAACTGATTGTTGACACCGATAGAGCCCTAGGAAAAGGCTTGAAGATATGCTACATATATGTTCAAATTCTTTACCTTTGTACACAAGAAACTCTGGAGGCATGATTTATAATCTACCTAATTAGTAGACAAGCTTCATGGATGAGACTTGGGAAATAAATGATGTATGGAGAAGTATAATATAAGCACCATGGTCATATGTTTGAACTCAGGTTACCTAATGATAAGGCATCACATGATTCATAGCTTATGCTAGTAAGAAATTTAGGGTGATGACCCGAATATATGTTGCATGGGCTTTATAGGATCATTACTAGTAGTTTTATAAGAATTAGATGTCGAATTCATGAAGGTATTGCCAAGATATAATTCTAGGTAAACAACAGAGCATTATGGGATAGTATGATATTAGAAGTGGCAGCATAAAGGTTAAAAACCCTAGGTGATTTTATTTTTATGCAACTTTAGCTGCAGAAGTCTCTGTATTGATCTAAAAAGAATCTATAGTGACCGTTGGCCAGTTAACCATAAACCTTCCTTATAAGATGCCTTCACATAATTGTAAGACCTTGTTAGGAATCTTTAATCTCTTTTATTACAACCCTGAGCCAGCTACACCTGTATCATACGATAACACAACCTAACCTGACTTCATTTTGGGTCATATTAACCGCTTTGCCTTACAAAAATCATTGAACTCCTTAACAATGCTTTATTATGTATTTTTTCCATCATTGAATTACCTCATGACATTAATTTTTACATTGAATCCCTATCACTAAGGTGAAATATGTCCCTCTTGCTTTCACTAATTCTCTCTATTCAACTCACTTATACTATTATCTTTTTGATAATAACACAGCCTTTCTTGCTCATGATCAACTTCGATTCTTGTCAGTTTATTTTTGCCACTATTTGTGAATCCATTACATTTAAGATGATGCTCCTCTTTCATGCAAGTGAGTCTAAATTAAGTATGCTAATGAACAAAGTTAAAATTTAGCAATGCTTTAAACTCTTTGCTTAGCCCTTTCTAGGTTTGCTAACTATGTCTTTGTAAGCGTGTTGAGCTCCTGTCACAACAACTTAAATATGGGATAGTCTTGATGCTTATATTCATTTGTCACTTGTATGTTGGTGTTTCTACAAGTTCTCCATTTATCTTTATAACCTTGACCTTTTATTTTGCTCTCCTGATCCTCGAGGATTAATTATGAACTGTCGTGACTTTTACTTTACATAACCAATAAATCTATATGTGGATTTCTATGTAACTAGTGAAAGATACCTTTGTTATACCCCTATTTTGAGTATTCACACCCCACTTTTTGCAGAAGCACAACTTTATAATCTAATCTTGGGGTATTTCCATGTATATACTGTTCTTTGCAAATAAGGAAACTCAATTTCCTTTAGACATTTGGTCACCACTTAAATCATCTATTTCACAGTTGGTATGGCTTTCAAATTTATATATCAAATGTTTTTCCTCTTGTTTAACAAATGTTTGGAACTATTTGACCTTTTTTTATCTCCATTTTTAACTGTTTACATTTGTAATCACTCTCATTCAATCGATCTCATAGTACTACTTCCTTTCTCATCCAATCTGCCATATGTTCTTTTCATTAAAAACTTATATCAGCAGTATTCTCATTTTTTTTAGTTATGAATGTGCTTCTCTCTTAATCATCTTGAGTTGTTTACTGGCATCATGTTCTTGTTATTGCATTTCTTCGTGGTTCTGAATCGATTTTTTTTTTGGGGAAAAAATCCAAATTGATGGTCCTTGCCGATTCGAGTGACTTTTGTAATAGCGCTCTTCCTTCAAGCATCTCTCACATATTTTTGGTTTGTCTTATTGATAAAATTTGTTTTCTTTCAATGTTACATAATTTCTGCTTTTCATTACAAACCTCTGTAGTTTTGTAGATCTTCAAGAGTACTCATACGTTCTTTCTAGCATGATTCACCATGCCTTCGAAACTTATTAAATATGGAATACTTTCCTATTCAATTTTTTAAGGTTGTCAATGCTTCGTTACTTTTGATTCTTATCTTTTTCTTCTACATACTGCTGAAAGCGTATTTATACATATATCCTACATCGTGTTTATTCATGGTAGTATGCCCGTGTAACTGGTTTTAAAACAAAGATACAATTCAACTCTCATTTGTGCGGGTGAATGTTGACTATTGTAACCCCCCCCATCACCCCTTCGCTTCTGAATCCCACTCCTTGTAGATGAACTTGGCCCTTCTCTATTCAATTTTATTGCTTTAATTGGACTTGCTTCATGTGAGCCAAGACATGCTCCTGTGAAATCATTCTATGATAAATCCAAGATGTTTAACACCTTGCTTGTTCCAGATTTGCTTTACACTTTGCTTGTTTCAAATCTATTTGTCATGCTTGTCATATTGATTGTGGCTTTTCTACTGTGATTCAACTACTAAATTGAAGTAGCTAAAATAATTTCCCATCTGAAATGATTTGTGCTCTTTCTTCCAAACCAATTTTTGGTAGTTATCTACTGGCCTGTGCTAGATATCATAATCTTTGCATTCCCTATAATGTTATAACTATATTTATGATTTTGACATTTAAACACACCTTGGTGAGTAGATTACATGAACAGCCCACCTCATGCTCCTGTTAGGACTCAATATCCTGAATTTCTTTCGACTCTTGATACTCTAATCATTTCTTATCTTATGAACATCACAATTTGATCTAAAGTCTAACCTTTGAACTTTCGTCCTATTAAGATAGTGTCAAACACTCATCTTTGCCATTGATATAGCTTAAGGTAGTGTCGATCATCTGTTGGTTTCTCTGAATCTCCATACGTCGACAACATGACTCTTGAGGTCCTTTACTGTTGAATTTTTTAGAAACGCATAGTTGTCTCTATTCTAGTCATCCAATGCTAATCCCTTCTTTATTAGTCATTTGTAACCTCATTGTTATTTCTTATGGGAATAATGACTCACTTAATTTCTATTTTCATCATTCTCATCCTTCGACATGTACATTTTTAACTTCAAATTAAACCTAGAACAAACCTTTGACTAGTGTGATGAGGGAAGGTTGTGTAGATATTGGAGTTGGAGCTGCAAGATAGAATACAAAAGATCCCTTCAATGCTAGCCCAAAAGAACTATAGACTCACGTCACATAATGACATCAAATCTCGGGGCATAATCAATAAACTCTTCATTAGTAGGTATGTAATACGATTAAGAACAACAACTGAGAACCTTTTAATAAGAACATAATCACACAAAATGGCTAATTATATTGAAGGGGTTTAAACGATATGTGAATTATAGAGTCTGAATTATCCGAGAGTCCACTAAGAAGGAAAAAAGAGTATAGAACACCTCAAAGGTACTTAAAGCCGACAAAATAGTTCTACAAAGAAAAGGAGAAAAACTGAGTCCTCGGTACCTTGGATCCTATGAAACGTTAAAAAGTTCAACCTACTTGCTCATGGATTGTATTTAGCACCAAACCTGAGCATGTACATGGAGTTTTTCATATTTCCCAGCACAGAAAATATGTTCTAGGGTCAGACCATGCCATTGTGAATAAGCCTATAGAAGTATAGAAGTTAATGAGAACTTGGCTTATGAGGAGTACCTCAACTCAGATACTGGACTATAGAGATGTTCAATAAGGGCAACCTTCTAATCAACATTCTATGGGCTAAAATCTGCCTACTCCGAAGTCACATGGGAGATGGAAGAGAATATGAGAAATAGGTAGGCAAACTTGTTCAAGTTAAATTTGAATTATCATCCAAATCTACTAGTTTCGAGGACGAAACTTATTTTAAGGGGAGAAGACTGTGATTGCCCAAGCCTGACCTGTGATTAATTACGGGAAGATTGTAATAACTAGAACCTAGACCTGGCAAAACTGACTTGAGATCCAAAACCCGAATCAAACGACCCAAACCTATATACGACCCAACACCCGAAATATGCTCACCCGAAAGTGGACCCGAAACCCGAACTGACCCGAATCGAGCCATGCCCGATCTGAAATTTTTTACAAAGTTGCTTGTTTTGGCATGGCGAGCATATTTGAGCGTATTTTTGGTTGACCCAAACTCGACCCGAACCGGACCATACCCGACCCAAACCGAAACGACCCAAAATGTCATTTAACTCGAACATGATCCAACCCGAACTTGACCTGACCCATACCTGAACCAAATGACCTATTTACCAGGTCTACTAGAACCTAACCCATGATTAATTACTTTAGTTAATTTCAATTTAAGAAAGTTGAGCGCTGCATTTCGATTCAATGTTTTAAAATACTTATGCAGTTGCAGGTTGGAACGACGAAATGGCCTCCGAATACCCTAAGTCGTATTTCATATTAAATCATTTAGAGCTCATAAATTAATGAATAAATAAAATGGAAAATCTGCAAAAGTGAGTAATGAGACTATAATTTTGGTAAAATAAATGAAATAAATATAAGCAAAAGGATATATTAACTAATATGGATGGAATTTACAAGTTCCTTCCAAATAAACCATGGAAATACTAATAATAGCCTAAAAATTAACCTAAACTTTAGCCTAAATATTTATTAGCTTAAAA
>NCQV01057124.1:19797-36959 GCA_002740545.1 Lophocereus schottii | reverse complement strand
TGCAGAAGTCGATTCATTTATACCAGAATGGAAGTTATCCTCGCTCAAGGGGGAGTCATGAGAGCTCACGGTGGAGTGGTCTTGCTGTTTATATGAAATTATGGAATGTACTTTTAGTTTGTAAATTTATGTAAGCAAGTACTCTAGTTCATGTAATGTATATTATCCATAAGTCGCTCTTATGACCATATGAGCCAACCATCTTATTAGTCCGTTATCTTTTTAACTGAAGTTGTCTACATTTTGAGATGCAAACCCCCAGTACTCCAGTTGTGTGAACCACTGACTTTATCTTTCATTTCTGCTTCCTTAATGAGCTATATTGTTTAATGTACTCTAAGCGAGTTGCTCGTTGAGTTATGAACTCCAGCATGTAGCCATTGAGCTTATTTTAGAATTCTTGACGCTTCCGTGATTGTCAGGGTTTATTGTAAGGCTTTTTGCCTGAAAATGGTCAGTGTTTAACGGAAACTCTATCCGTTTCACCCCAGAAGTTAAGCAGGAAGTAAGAAAACGTAACGCTTCTGGCTGTATAGGCTAGGGGTGTTATATTGATGGTGTCAGAGTAAGGTCCTGCGAGCATAGGCCGCGACCTGAGTCTTGCATCTCATACAGTTGCCCAGGAATGCATCCATAAGAAAATGATATATGCTTGCTTTGACGTACAAATGTCAGTTTTATGTGAATGTTAGTACATTTAGCTAGTTAGGTGCGGCATGAGTGAGCTCGCTAATCGAGTGAATGAATGAATTACTAAGAGTATAAGCCGAATGACTAGCATTCTCGTAGATGAGCTAAGTGTTAGCTCAGTCAATATTGTTATGTGTATGCACCTTGGTGATTTTAATCGAAAGTTTAAAGAGCATATGATTGGAATTCAACTGATTAGAAAAGTCTTAACTCTAAGCTCATCTTTGCCCTTAAAGTACGATTTGCTCCTCAGGCCCTAAAATGGAGTGAACAGACGTACTCAAAGGTTGGTAGAGAGATAAAGCTTGAAGCAGTTACCCTGTTTCCTTTTGAAAACGTAAAGACCTTAAAAGTCAAAATCTTCTGATTAGTGAGTCAGGGTTATGCTTTTGCATTAAAAACCTTTCTAATTGTTTGGTTGGGTCTTATTAATGCAACCGAAGACTTGTATTTGCTTTGTAATAATGCTTGGGTTAGCCCCACGAGCATAACTCTTTGTCTGTAATCAAATGATTTTGAGTGCCCATATGCCAAGGTGTATGCATTATCGAATGTGTGAATGATGACTTGTTGCAAGGAATTGGAGGCAGCTTTCTATAACTAAAAATCTCACTAAGTGATACCCCCTATGTGAATTTGGAATTATAAGAAATTAAATGAGATTTCGATATGCTTGGATAGAAATTAAGAAATAGTAGTGCATTTCTCTTGACCATTGCATGAAAATTATCTCCATTGTCTAGCGCAATGCTTGTTGTCACCTGTACAATGTTCTTGGTGTCCTATGTGAAATTGGTAGTGTCCTGCCTCTATCAAACCCTAATACACCCAGAAAGAACAAGGTAGAAAGAACCTGATAGACTTTGGGATTGTGGTACCATCTCTATCACCCTGTTACCTCTTGGGAAATGACTCATACTTTGCTAATATCTTCTTAAGCATTACCATCAAGTGCACGAGCCAGAATGCCCTATAGTAGAAGATAGAGCCCCCCATTCATATTAATAGTTCCTCAGACCTTCGTAATTACCTTTTTAAGGAAAATGTGTTGCAAAGCCTCAATGTAGATCCTTAAGACCAATAATGCTGCTGTTCTTACCCCTGTTAGTTGATTAATGGCCAACTCCATACAGTTTGGGCAAACCTCGAGACATAACCTCGACCTTAGGTTTCAAATGAGGGTTGCGTTCATGTATACTTGCCTAGATGTCTTTTCGTGGGACCCTACTATGAGCTCGAATGGTTTAAAGCGTAGCCATAGCATTCTATACAATCTAAAGCCCATGGAAGCTTATATAGTTATTTAAGTTCTTTATTCCTGAATAGTTATGTGTTTTAAGAATGAATTGTGTAATAAATGCACTCCTTGGTGTTTGCTTGACTGGAGTTTGGATTTGGCATGTGACCTAGTTATCCAAATGATTTAACTCGTGTAATTCGTAGCATGGTATGACCTTTGAGTCATTATTTACAATCCATGAATTCCTTGATCTCATGATATAGTTGAATAACTGCACACATGTATTTGAAGCTTGATAAGGCGACCATAGAAACTTGTGTTCACGTATTCTTGCCTTAGCATTCGCATCCCAAGTTGTTCCTATCAACATGTTATGCTAGTTTATGCTACTCGTGGTTCTTAATTTTCTGTTGTTGACTCCATGTGATATCAATGTGATTTTGAGTGCTACTTCAAGTTCTGTCATTGTCGATGTGACGCACTATGACATCTCTGCTACTCTAATGTGATGTGGTAGCCTCCTACTTAATGGATTTAACCTTAGACTAATTTAATACCTTCATGTTTTCAAATGAACCTGATTAGGTTAACCCCCTTTATATGACTTTAGCATGTCCTGTCTAAGTTGCCATGAACGAAATGTTTAAAAGTTACCCGGAATTGATATAAAGACATAGAAATGTCGGTCACACATGCTTTTGTTTTGTAAATTGCTTACCATATGTACATTAGCTGGTTTTATGTTGCTTCTAATTCCTAGACTTGAGAATGCTGAATTGTTGATACTATGTGATGTCATTATGCTTGAGTGATGCTATATGGTGATATGTGATGTTCTTATTACTTTAATGTGTTGTAGGAATCTCCATGTTAATCATTTGACCCTAAAAGTGACTGAATTCATGTTTTAGAGCAAGACTACTTGTATATGGCCTTGAGGTGTCAACTGCCCAATTGTCCTTCCTTTAAACTTCAATTCATAGCAATGCATGTACATAGAGTTGTTGTTTACTAGGTGGATTCAGTCTAGATTATCGAAAGTCTATGTTCATTTTTAAAACAAGCTCAATATGATTGTCCATGCCAACTCATTTGCCCCTCTTCAATGCGATTTGAACTTAGTGCCTAAATAGAGTGAATAGACGCTTAAAGAAGATTGGCGAAGAGGAGACTAGATACCATAAGCCTTTTTTCGATTTTCAACTAATTATAGAACAAGATTTTGGATTTATAGTGCGAGTTGTGTAGACTGTGTCATTGTGTAAACATCTTAGGTACTGTCGAACATAGTTCGGAATTTTGGCGATGAAATTATTTTAAGAAGGGAAGAATGTAACACCCACATTCTTTATTTTTCGTCAAGCTGAGTGTATTACCTTTTTACATTATAAAATCATATTTTTAGTAGCGATACGAGCTAAATTATTATCGATGTGCTTATGTGAGTAATAATTTTATTAAAAAGAATATTCTTATTGCTATTAATATTATGATGAGTTCGAAAACATTACGATGATTTTTAATAAGCGTTAGTAAGGGTTATTATCGGGTACCAAATCGAGTAGGAACCTGAATATTGTTAGATTGTTAATCTTAGAATTAGTTCATTATTTATTAATTGGAACCTACTATATATAAGCGGGAACGAATAATCGACGAAGGGTTGCATCATTAATTTGGGCTAGGACATGAGATACGAGATTAGACTAATGATGTTAATTGAATGGACAGGCAATAAATAAAAAAATAATAAAAACAAAACAAAGCGGGGGTCAAAGCCCCTCTTCTTCAGCCAAATAAATTGCGACCAGGGGGTTCTCTACCCTGGCCCCACGAAATGCCACCAGGGAGACAGAGAGGGCTGAGGGAGGGCGAAGCGGGGGCCGAGGACGACGACAGAACACCGGCGAGTCACACACCGGCCGACCCACACGCCATTGTGAGGAGAGAGAGGTCAAGCGAGAAGGAGGGACGAGGGGGAGAGCGAGACAGAGCTTGAGACACCAGCGACTAAGCATGGTTTCGGCGACCATCAGGGTTCCCAGTAGCAGTAGCTAATGAGTGGGGAAGCAAGGAACGAACCAATTGTATACGTGCCACTGACTAAACCCTAACAGACATTAGAACCACCAAACACTGCCACCACCGTGGCTAGTGTGAGTGGCCCAATTAGCCAAGGAATTAGGTCCTCTAACTTAGAGTCCAGGTGAGTGTTTCTCGCCTCCTAAGTATCATAATTTCGAAATGTTTTAACCCTTAAGATGAGATGCATGTTAGTTTAAGGTTGATTAGGCTGATCAAAATTGTGAAGTGATTATGCATGTTAGTTCGATTGAACATACATGCACATATAGCTTAACATGTTTGATTAAATTAGGCCCTGATGATGCATGCTAATTTGGTTAATTCGCACTTAAAATTGGCTTCCAAGGAACCTAAGAATGTTTCTAATCGATGCATGTTAAGTTTAGTTAATTCATGCCTGAAAAAAACTTTGAAATAACTTAATAATGCTTCAAATCGACATAGGTTACTTTAGTTAATTAACGCTTAAGAATGGCTTCAAATCAATATATGTTAGTTTAGTTAATCTGTGCTGATAAATGACTTTAGAATAACATACGAATACTTCGAGTCGATGCCTGTATACTTAGTTAATTCATGCCTGAAAGTGACTTTGAAATGACCTAAGAATGCCTTGAATCGGTATATGTTAGTTTAGATAATTAATATTTGAAAATTACTTCGCATTGATGCCCATTTAATTAACTAATTCATGGTTGAAAGTAGCTTCGAAACAACCCAAGAACGCTTCGAATCGATGCATGTCAAGTTAGTTGATTGAAGTTTGAAAATGACTTTTGAAATGACATAAGAATGCGTTAAGTCGATGCATGCTATAATGGTTAATTCATGCCGAAAATGACCCTGAAAATGACATAGTAACCTTTGTTAGTTAAAACAAATACGTAAGCCTTAACGCGACTAAGTTATGCTTTAAAAATGACATGAATTGGGCATGCTCATTGGTTTGAATCGATACTTGTTAAGTTAGTTAATTCGTGCTAGAAAGTAACTCCGAAAAGATCTAAGAATGCCTTGTATTGATACTTGCTAAGTTAGCTAAATCATGTTTAAAAGTAGCTTCTGAAATGACCTAAGCATGTTTGAATCGATGCTTGTTAAGTTAGTGAAATTATGCTTGAAAATGACTTGAACTTGCATGTTTACTTTCTAATTGTGAAATATGAATGCAAGCTAGTTTCATGCCCTATTAGTTTGTTTCAGTTCTTTAACCACTTTATTTGAGTCAATTCAATGTAGGTATATATATACACACACACACACACACACACACACACACACACACATATGCTTATATATGTTATATAGAGCTGTTGGATGGTTGCTGCTCGCTCGGTAAGTTTATACATAGCCATTTCATTTTCCCTTTTATGATAATATGTTATGGTTATGGAATTGAAAGCTGAGTTGGTAGTCGAATGGCCTGAGAATAAAGTAATAAGAGTTTTAAGGTTCCTTGTGGTCGGTATTGTGTGAGGAGGGAGCTTGGGTTGTGTTTAACCATAATCCCATGGATTGTGAGGCCATCTATGGCTTATTCTGCTGAATTGATTATGAAGTATTTGAGTATTTTACGTGCAAACCTCCTTCCCTTTATATCATTAAGTTTTATCTTGTGAGCGAGGGTGAGTTTGAAAAAGAAGGTTTTTGTGATTATAACTAATAGTAGCCATAACTATTAGCAATCGATGACTTATTTTAATTATACAAATACAGTTTTGGGAGTGAACCAGCTGGAATGGGGAAATCTCTAAGGAGTTTAAATTAGAAGAGAATGCGATGTATGAAAACGATTTCGCTGTGAGAGGCAGCAAACTTATTAGCCGTTATGCCCATACGCTTTAAATTAGCTAAGATAAAATATGATATGGATGATGTTTGCCTAGGGAATAAGTCGTGGTACTAGGAAACCCTAGAAGACCGTGACGAGGGTAATGGTCCAATATGTTATATGTAGCCATCCTGAGAGTAAAAGCTTAAGCGCGAGCATTAGGTCTCACTATTGGGTTGAGAATAGATCTCACCTAATCAGCACCCTGTAATGATCTTATTTCAAAAGTATTTTCCTAATAAGCAAAGAAAAGGAGTTGGCATTTCGCCATTTTAAGTATTTCAGGAAAAAGAAAGGTTTAAGAGCCATTAAGAGGCCATATTGAATGAAATGTGGAAAGCTTATAAGGGTCCGTATAGGACCAATACGAAAGAAATTCCTTTTAAAGAATGCGAACCTCAAGAGATTATGAAAAGTGTTTTCAAAGAAAACAAGGAAAATTTCTATGAATCTCTAATGAACAAGGTTCCTAAGCACAGTTGAATGCAATTTCAAGTAATATGTGGCCATGTTCTTATAATGCATCGAGCATATGAGTTTGAATGTGCATGTTTTGTAAAAGAAAGCTGCTTGCATAATCTCTACTCCATGTGTTCAAGCATCTCGTGCGAGTGAATTGGATAGACAAGGCATAAATCACGTGTTACATCACATAACCTCTGAAAGAAAGTTCTGTGTTTAGCCCTCATTGCTTACTTATGTGTTTTGAGTGTTTGGTTTTTAAGAGGTTTGGTTATTTAGGAACCTAAAAATGGGTTTAGCGGCTAAAATGAAGTTATGGATAGTAATCCTTCCTTGAGGACCATGATTGTCTAATACGATAGTAATACATAAGCAGGTGATATGTGGCTATTAATGGTGTTATTGCCTGCAACGATTTTCGTTCTAAGGAGTCAAGAAATACTCACTGAGTGTGTAGTTGCTCATCCCACTACTCTTTCCCTTTTTCCCCAGGTATCCTTTTGACGGGCAGAAATCAATTCATTTATGTCGAAATAGAAGTTATCCTCACTCAAAAGGGAGTCATGAGTGCTCATAGTGCAATGGTCTTGCTGTTTATATAAAATTATGAAATGTACTTTTAGTTTGTAAATGTATGTAAACAAGTACTCTAGTTCATGTAATGCATGTTATTCATAAGTCGCATTGTATAGCCATGTGAGCCAACCATCTTATTAGTCAGTTGTCCTTTTAACTAAAGTTGCCTACATTTTGGGATGCAAACCCCCAGTACTCCGGTTGTATAAACTGTTGAGTTTATCTTTCATTTCAGCTTCCTTAGTGAACTATATTGTTTAATGTACTTTGAGCGAGTTGCTCATTGAGTTATGAATTTCGGCATGTAACCATTGAGCCTATTCTAGAACTCTTGATGCTTCCGTGATTGAAGGGGTTTATTGAAAGGTTTTTAACCTAAAAATTGTCAGTTTTTAGAGAAAATTCTGTCCTTTTCACCCCATAAGTTAAGTAGGAAGTAAGAAAAAATAATGCTCTTGGCCGTAGGGGCTAGGGGTGTTACAACATGCTGGTTTAAGATTACTCAGGTTCAGGGAGTGATTCTGTATGTTTTGTTCGACTAAATTCTAGCTTAGTTTTTGCATGCATAAGCTGACCAAAGATTTGCCAGAACTGAACTAATGTTTATACCTGAGCTGCTACTTAATTGGGTCAAGATAACCTCCTTAGTTGGGTAGAAAATGCACCCTGTAAATTAACAGAATTAGGGCTGAAATCGAATTATAAAAGGACAGGGAATGGGGCTGCTATGGGGATAGAGTTTGTGGCTTCTATGGTTAGTAAAATGATGCATGTTAAGTGAGTTAATTCATGCATGAGAATGGCCTTGAAACGACCTAAGAATGTTTTAAGTTGATGCATGTGAAGTTGGTTAGTTTATGCTTTGAAACTAACATGAATTTGGCATGCTTACTTTCTAATTATGAGATATGAATGCAAGTTAATTTATGCCGCTAGGTGGATGCTTCTTGCTCTTAAGTTTATATGTCACCATTACATATTTCCTTATTTCTTTTATGATGACATGTTATGGTTACGAAGTTGCAACCAAGTTGGTAGTTGGATGGCTTGAGGTTGAACTAATGAGAGCTTTTGAGGTTCTTTGTGGTCGATAATGTGTAAGGAAGGAGCATGGGTTGTGATTGACTGCAATCGTGTGAATTGCGAGGCCATGTGTGGCTTATTGGGTAGATTCTGCAAAGTTGAATTATGAAGTGCTTGAATGTGTTAGGTGTGAACCCCTCCCTTTTTATGTCATTAAGCTTTATCATGTGTGTGAGAGTGAGTTTTGAGAAAGAAGGTTTTCGTAGTTGAAAATAAAAGTAACCATGACCATTAGTGAATTAAGGCCTATTTTTAATGAAACAAATGCAGTTTTTAAGGTATAAAGAATTTTGGAAAGGAGTGGCGCTCCTAGAAAATTATGTTTATGTATCATAAGCTTATGAAGCATATATATTAATAGATATAAGTGTACACGGGTGTCAATAATTATACTCATGCTTATGTGTACGTGGAAGAGCTACTCTAGAAACTTTAAGCTTAAGTTTGAGACCCAGGGATGGTGGCTTAGTATCCTGCCAGGCAAAACATAAGTTACGTTAAGATAATCCATGGATGGTGGCTTAGTATCCTGCCTGGCATAACGTAAACTACGTTAAGACAATTCAGGGATGGTGGTTTGATTCCCGCCTGAAGATAATTCAAGGATGTCGTTTGATTCCCAATTGAAGTCTAAGTATGTAAGTTATATCTCAGCATAGTATGATGTCTGTCCAAATAGGCGTATGTTACTACCAGAGTTTGGCCAACTCAGGATGGCAATACCAAAGTACCTCTAGGAGTTTAGTCTCCTCACTTATGTGATTAAATTGTTATGTATGTTTCTTTTAACAAACGATGACCTTACGTTAAAAGTATTTTCCTAATAAGTAGGAAGAGCAATTGGCATTTTTCCATTTTAAATATGTCAAGAAAAAGAAAGTTTTTAAGAGCCATTAAGAGGCCAGTTCAAAAGAGATTCAAGCAGCTAGTCAGGGTCATTAGAGGACCAATATGAAAGAGATTTCTTTCTAAAGAATATAAGCCTTAAGCGGCTAAGTAGAGTGTTTTCAGAAAAAAAAGAAAGAAAGATTCCCGTGCTTCTTCTGTGCATATCTTATGAATGAATTCCAAGTATAGTTTAAATGAAATTCTAAGTAAAGCATGGCTGTGTTGTTGTAATGCATTGAACATTTAAGCTTTCAAATCTGCATATCCTATGAAAAAAAATCCCATGCATAATCCTTGGTTCTTGTTTATGTGCCTAAGTGCTTGTTAGTAAGGACATTTGATCATTAAGGACCTAGAAATGAGTTTGAGTGGTTAATATGAAGTTTTATGGGTGACAATCCTCTCTTGGAGACTATGATTGCCTAATATTATAGTAATGTATAAATGCGTGATATATGACTATCATTGGTATTGTTGCCTACAATTGTTTTGGTTTTAAGGAGTCGGAGAATACTCACTGAGCGTGTGTTTGCTCATCCCACTACTATGGGCCCTTTTTCCAAGGTTTTCATTGTGACAGGTAGAAGTCAATTCACTTATGCCGAGTTGGAACCTACCCTTCCCTAAAAAGATGTCATATATGTGTACATATAGAAGTGGATTTACGTGTTTAATATTGTAATATAATGTATTCCTATAGTTGTAAATGTGTGTAAACAAAGTACTCCAGTTGGTGTAACGTACATTATTTAAAAGTCACTCTGTATGGCCATGTGAGCCAACCATCTTATTAGCCAGTTGTTTTTTTAGCTGAAGTTAATTATATTTTAGGATGTAACTCTGGATGTGTGATTCGTTGAGTTGTATCTTTTATTTCCTTCTTTATTATTGAACTTTATTGCTTTGGTGTACTTCGGGCAAGTGGCTTGTAAGGTTGTGGATTTCGACTTGTAGCCATTAAGCTTATTTTAGTGTTCTTTACACTTGTATTTATTGCAGGGATTTAATATAAGGCTTTAAGCTTGGGAAATGGTTAGACTTTAGGCGAAATTCTGTCCGTTTTGCCCTAAAATTTATGTAAGATTTAAGAAATCATCGAAGCTCCTAACCCTTGGGGTTGGGGGTGTTATAAGTTGGTATCAGAGCAAGGTCCTGCGACCATAGGTCGCGACCTGAGTCTTGCATTTTATACAGTCCCCTAGGAACACTTAGTGATAATGTGACATATGTCGTACTCTATGTACATGAGTGCCTTACGGCATGGACATTTATGAGTTATGTGTGACCCAAGTAGGTTAATCGATTAGAAGTGGCAAGTTGTGCATTAGTAAAGGAGTCAAATAGCGCCCTACACCTTGAGGTGGCATTATGGGTGCTCCATTAGTGAAACATGTTCCTAATGTGCTAATTGAATTCACTGATTGACTTTTATGTGATTTGGTTAAGCCGATCGGATAAATGTGAGTCTTGCATTAGAATTTTAATCCAATTAACCTGCGTATTCTTGCATGAGCTAAGTGATGCTCCGAATAGTAAATGCTTTATCCGTGCACCCTAATAAGACAATCGATAATTAAAGCACGTTGATTTAAACTCAAACGATTGAAAATCTTTTTCCAAGCTCATTCTTTGCCCCTACATGCGCATTGCTCCTCAGGCCCTAAAATAGAGAGAGCATACATACTTATAGATGGTAGAGAAGAGGCTAAGAATGGATAAATTATTTTCCACCTTTAAAATTCAAGATTTTAAAATGTATATGTCCTCCGGCTATTGAGTTAAGTTTTGCTTTGCACCGAAAGACTTGTGTTTCTTTAGTAATGATGAATGAGTTTAGGTTCAAAAGTACATGTTCTTGTGCGTGTCATGATGTTGCTTACGAATACGTACATGCTAAGATGTCTACATCGATGGAATCATTCGTAGTGGGCTAGGAGAGGAATGATTGAAGCCCAACTATTATGATCAATGATCTTACTAAATGACACATTCCTTTTATGAATTCTAAATTGCCTCACGAAATTAGGGGATATTTTTGTATGCATGCTAGAAAGATTAAATGTTAGTGGTGGGATCTTGTTGAACATCACGCAAGTGTACCTGTCGTTCTCCATCTTTGTAATTATTTCCTGTATAGTGCATATGTTTCCCTCTTGTGAATTACTTGCGATATATACATATCTATGTGTTTAGATGAATTCATGCTGCTCATGATCCTTGGGCTTGGGAATGCTAAGTCGTTGAGCCTATACGATATCATTATGCTAAAGTTGCGCTATGTGATGCTATGTGGTGCCCTTACTACTCTGGTGTGTTATATAAGTCCTAAGATTAACCTTTCTGATCTTAAAGGTGATTTAAATATGTGTTTTAGAAAGAAACTACCTATGTATGACCTTGCGATGATATAGCCCAATTGTTATACCTTTCGATGTCGATTCTTAACGAGGCATACACATAGAGTTGTTGTTCGCCATGCGAATAGTGTCTACCTAATTGTGTGTCGGTGTTTGTTTTTAAATAAGCTTAATACGGTTTTCCACGCTAACTCATTTGCCCCCCTTCCATGCGTTTACCCTTGGCGCCTAAATGGAGTGAGTAAACGCTTGAAGAGGATTGGCGAGGAGGAGACGGGAAACCATGAGCCTTTTTCGTTCGATTTAAAAGATATAGTCGATTGCTAAATGAAACCCTTCGGAATCCTATTGTGTAGATCATAATACGTGTGCATGCATCTTATGTTTGACTGAACTGTGAGCTTCGGATTTCAAGGATGAAATTCTTTTAAGGGGGCAAGAATGTAACACCGACACTTTCTAGCCTATTTCTTGATGTTACGTATCGTATTTTGTTATTTTAGTTGAATTAGATCAATATCGATGTGCTTGTATGAATGATAATTTTATTAAAAAGAATATTATTGTCGTTATTATAATAATAATAATAATAATTATTATTATTATTATTAGTTTCAAAAATTCTTCGATGATTTTTAATAAGCGTTAATGAGAATTATTATCGGGTACTAAATCGAGTAGAATCCCGAATGCGATTAGATTGTCAATCGTAGAATTTTTTGTGTCAAATATTAGACCGTGCCTCATTATCAAAAATGAATAAATCAATGAGCGATTGTATTATCGGTATGACTTTAGACTAAGAGGCATGAGATTGGGCTAGTAATATTAGTTGAATAAGGCAAGCAACAAAACCACAAAAAAGGGGAAAGGGCCCGAAGCCCCTTCTTTTTCCAAGGAAATCACGAAGGGGGGGTGCGCTCCTCGTGACCCTGTTCCCCGGTGACCCACACAAAAGAGAGAAGGAGAGAGATTGAGTGAAAGAGAGAGGACGAAAACGCACCGGCCACCGAAAAGATGGCGAGTGTGGGCAGACATGCGCTCGAACCCGCAACCTCCTGTAAAGAGAGCGAGAGAGAGGGAGACGTGAAGGCATGGGGGAGACGCAAACACCGCATGCTGCGCATCACCATGGAGGCAACCACTGTTGATGGTTGGGTGTGATTCCAGTGACCACCACAACAGATCGAAAGCAACACAAACAAACATAGAACTAGGCCTGAAAAAGGGCTGATTCAGGATTTGAGTTGGGCAGCTGATTAGGAGGAGAATTTCAGGCTCCAGCACATCCGAAACCACATCTAAAACCCTTAAACTAGGTCCTAAGCATGGAGGAGAAGTGGGTGTTTCTCACCTCCTAAATTAGTAATTTCGAAAACGATTTAGCCCTCAAGTTATGATGCATGCTAGTTTAAGATTAGTCAGGCTAAGGGAGTGATTATGCATGTTTTGTTCGACTAAATTCTGGCTCAATTTTTGTATGTATAGCTGATCAAAAATATTTTAGAACTAAACTAACGTTTATATTTGAACTGCTACTTAATTAGGTCAAGAAAACCTCCTTAGTTAGGCAGAAAATACAGCCTGTAAATTGGCATAATTGCAGCTGAAATCGAACTATAAAAGGGCTAGGAATGGGGCTGCTATGGGGATAGCGTTTGTCGCTTTTAGTAAATTGATGCATGTTAAGTGGGTTAATTCATACATAAAAATGGCCTTGAAATGACCTAAGAATGTTTTAAGTCAATGCATGTTAAATTGATTAGTTTATGCCTTGAAAATGACATGAATTTGGCATGCTTACTTCCTAATTGTGAGATATGAATGCAAGTTAGTTTATGCTGCTGGATGGATGTTGCTTGCTCGGCAAGTTTATATGTCGTTATTACAAATTTCCTTATGACTTTCATGATGACATATTATGGTTATGAAGTTGAAACTGAGTGGGTAGTTGGACTGCTTGAGGTTGAACTAATGAGAGCTTTGGAGGTTCTTTGCGGTCGATGGTGTGCGAGGAGGAAGAATGGGTTGTGATTGACAGCAATCATGTGGATTGTGAAGCCATATGTGGCCTATTGGGCAGATTCTACTAAGTTGATGTATGAAGCGTTTGAATGTGTTATGTGTGAACCCCTCCCCTTTTATGTCATTAAGCTTTATCATGTGTGTGAGAGTGATTTCTGAGAAAGAAGGTTTTTGTAGTTGAAAATAAAAGTAGCCTTGACTATTAGCGAATTGTGGCCTATTTTTAACTATACGAAAACAGTTTTTAAGGTATAAAGAATTTTGGAAAGGAGTGTCATGGCTAGAAAATCATGTTTTCATATCATAAGCTCATAAAGCATATATATGAATAGATATAAGTGTACATGGGTGTAAATAATTATGTTCATGCTTATGTGTACGTGGATGAGCTACTTTAGAAATTTTAAGCTTAAGTCTGAGACCTAGGGATGGTGGCTTAGTATCCCACCTGGCATAACATAAGTTATGTTAAGATAATCTAGAGATGGTAGCTTAGTATCCCGCCTCGCATAACGTAACCTACGTTAAGACAATTCATGGATGGTGATTTGATTCCCTCCTAAATATAATTTAGGGATGTGGTTTGATTCCCACCTGAAGTCCAAGTATTTAAGTTATGTTTCAGCATAGTATGATGTCTATTCAGATAGGCGTATGTTGTCGCTCGAGTTTGGACGACTCGGGATGGTAGCACTAAAGTACCTCTAAGAGTTTAGTCTCCTCACTTATGTGATTAAATTATTATGTATATTTCTTTTAATAAACGATGATCTTACGTCAGGAGTATTTTCCTAATAAGTAAGAAAAGCAGTTGGCATTTCGTCATTTTAAGTATTTCAAGAAAAAGAAAGTTTTTAAGGGCCATTAAGAGGCCAGTTCGAATGACATTTGAATAGCTTGTAAGGGTCATTGGAGGACCAATGCAAAAGAGAATTCTTTTTAAAAAATATGCACCTTAAGAGGCTAAGTAAAGTGTTTCAAGAAAAGAAAAGAAAGATTCACGTGCTTATCCTGTGCATATCTTATGAATGAGATTCCAAATATAGTTTGAATGAAATTCCAAGCAAAGCATGGTTGTATTCTTGCAATGCATCGAACATTTAAGCTTTCAAATGTGCATATCCCACGAAAGAAAGTCCCGTGCACAATAGTTGTTCCTTGTTTATGTGCCTAAGTGCTTGCTAGTATGGAATTTGGTTATTAAGGACCTAAAAACAAGTTTGAGTGGTTAGTATGAAGTTTTATTAGTGATAATCCTTTCTTGGGGGCTTTGACTGCCTAATATGATAGTAACATATAAATGCGTGATATATGACTATTATTAGTATTATTGCCTGCAACTGTTTTGATTTTAAGGAGTCGGGGAATACTCACTGAGCATGTGGTTGCTTATCCCATTACTATTTCCCCTTTTTCCTAGGTTTTCACTGTGATAGGTAGAACTCGTTTCACTTATGCCGAGTCGGAGTCTACCCTTGCCTGAAAAGGTGTCATATATGTGTACATATAGAAGTGGATTTCCATGTTTAACAATGTAGTATAATGTATCCCCAGAGTTGTAAATGTATGTAAACAAAGTACTCTAGTTCATATCATGCATATTGTTTAAAAGTCACACTATATGGCCATGTGAGCCAACCATCTTATTTGCCAGTTGTCTTTTTAGCTGAAGTTAGTTATATTTTGGAATATAAAGCCCAGTACTCCGGATGTATGATTCGTTGAGTTGTATCTATTATTTCCTTCTTTGTTATTGAATTCTAATGTTTTGGTGTACTCTAGGCGAGTGACTTACAGGGTTATGGATTCCAGCGTGTAGCCATTAAGCTTATTTTAGTGTTCTTTACACTTCTATTGATTGCAGGGATTTAATGTAAGACTTTAGGCCCAGGAAATGGTTAGATTTTAGGCAAAACTCTGTCCGTTTCGCCCTAAAATTTATGTAAGATTTAAGAAATCGTTAATATTCCTAACCCTAGGGGTCGGGGGTGTTACATGGCCTCATTTGGCAACCTGCATTAATATCTTTATTAAACCTGATAAATTCACACTTGAAATCCTTTTGAGCCTTCAAATAATCTTGTCTTTTTCATTACCACATCAGACCTAGCCATGGAGTGGGAGTATGCCATTGATGACATCAACCTCAAAAGCATCAATTAGAGAGAGAGAGAGAGAGAGAGAGAGAGAGAGAGAGAGAGAGAGAGAGAGAGGTTTAGACCAAATGGTCTCAGCCAAAGAAAGAAAAAAAGAAGAGAGAGAAAAAAAGAGTTTGAAAATAAGAAGGATAAGAAAAGAGATAGATTGATGATTTGCCCATGCACACTTAGGGATTTCACAAGAGCTGTTTCGGCCTTCATGCCGATTCCTTTTGTTTAACACCTTAACCTGAAGCCTGCCTTTAAAAAGTCCTCCTACAAGTATTCCTCCTTTAAGCTGTATGTTCTTATTCTCGAACTATAACTAGCCTGATTCCATATTTCATACATAGGTAGCTCCTTTGAGGCCTAACTATAAATGGAATCATTTAGTCTCCACCAAGAAAAAGGGGGGAGAGAGAGAGATAGAGAGATAGAGAGATAGAGAGATAGAGAATAAAGAGTGGCTGGTTCGAAAACCTGTAAAGACAGACTAATCAAAAGGACAGTGAAAACAAAACCTAGGGTTTTGAGGACAAGAAAGCATTCCATTGACTACTCCCATTGAGTCAGACTAAAACAAACCATTCACCCCCTTTGGCCTTTACCACGTCCTTTCAATCATTATAACATCTCATCTTGCCTACATTCCAAAATTCAAGACTCTTTGTCTCAACTATGACTACAGATTCAAGGGTAGATACTCACTTCGTATTCCTAACTTTCTTAAATGATCACTCACCTATTATGCCAAACAGAGGGCTCTCCTATATTTCCCTAGGTAGTTAGGGCTCCCTAAACTAGTGGCTACAGGCAGCACCAGCAAAAGCATCTTCTCAACATGGGCAGGATCACATTTACTCTACTAGACTGAGGGTTGCTTCAACCAAAACTAGCAAAAACATCTTCGATTATTATTATTCTGAAACAACCTCTATTATAATAAATAGAAATTGGAGGCTTCCTCATAACATGAGCACTTTAATACAAAATTAAAGGATATTTCCTTCTTAAAAAGAAAGATTTTCTAGCCAGGGCAGCTGAAGACTAATGACCCGGTCTAACCCAGCAGTCACCTAACTTATTACCCCTCATCCTAAGCCACAGAACATCATCATGCCTAACGCATTACTCTTCTATACCATAATCGTGTCGTATCTAATGGACTCTAAACTTAGTATGAGACATGCATGTATATAAGGCTAGGTCATCATATATCTATAAAGTCAAGATAATCATGTCTACATAGTTAGCATAATCATGTCTACATAGTCAGCACAATCATATCTACATAGTCAACGTAATCGAGTCTGCATAGTTTTTACGTCTGCAGAGTCTAACTTAAGCAACCAACTGCACATACATCAATGCATAGATCTTTAGCATTAGACCACCCTTCGCCCTGATCACTTGGGAACCCTTGATTGAAGAAGAGTACAATCAACTTACACAACGACTCTATATGAAGGGCATACAACCCTTCTTAGCCATGATCTGCATCAAAGGTTCAATACGGCACCAATAGCTATTACAAAAGATATTTATACTTTAACTATCTCCTTAATCAGTTTAGTCAAATTAAAGTAGGGGCTCCAATCTTAGATAATGCTTTACATAAGCTTCATTGCCCAAGATACCAACCTTATCAGGTACTCAAGTTCAAAAGAAACTAGCCATGGAGGACATGCTAACAAGGAAGGATGCCTCAATGTCCAGGAAATCTTAACATTCAGCAGTCTCCTATTAGAAGGAGATGACTTTAAAGGCCAAGTAGCAAAAAAGGTCAA
>NCQV01057114.1:28557-39480 GCA_002740545.1 Lophocereus schottii | reverse complement strand
GAGAGAGAGAGAGAGAGAGAGAGAGAGAGAGAGAGTTCGATAATCACAGAAGGAAATCCACAAACCAATTGGATCATACATAGGATCTCTACCTGGCTTTTTAGCTGATTCACCTTCTTCTTGAAGGAATGTATGAAGCACTTAATTAAAAATGGGTGTCACTTGATTGATGAGTAAAGTTTTTGTGTGTTAGAGGAGAGAGATTGTATTTTTCTTTTGGTGCATTTTAGAAAAGCTAAAGAAAAATTACTTCAGAAAATTGGTAGTTTTGATTTAATTATATAAATTTTAAAGTCGTGTCCACAGTAGTTCCATCTTCTAAATTTATGAAAATCAACTCGTCTTGTGTCCGTATCGTATCATATCCATATTTCCGTGTTAGCTTCTATGCATCCTAAAGTATAATTCTTCAATCACAAGTTTTTTTTTTTAATAAACAAAACTCGAACACGAGATCTCACTCACACAAGACGAATAAGTGCCGATATAAGAACGAACATATTGTGATTACCCAACGTTAGTATCTCCAAAAGGTTGCTTATTACATATTATTACACTGAACTCTCCCCCCCGGGTTGAAATCCTAGACCAATTCCAACATCTGTTCATAGCTTTTTTTAATAAAAAATATTTTTATGACCTGCAAACCTTTAGGCTCTGTTTGAACCTTGGAAAATTTGGTGGAAAGAAAAATATTTGGGAAAGTTACTTTTTTTCTTGTGGTTGGTTTAGAGGAAATCACAAAGAAAAAAATATGAAGGAAAGTTAGATGGAAAAATTGTTAAAAACAAGTAATAAAATTTTCATCGCAAAATTGTGAGGAAAGCTTGAGGAAAATTTCCAGCCTTCTCCAACCTCACATTACTTAAATAACATTAACATGATTCAAGTAGTTCATCAACATCCAAATTCCTAATCCAAATTCTTGTATTTTTTTCCTTAATCTAAACAAGAGAAAAAAAACTAATTTTCGCCCTACTTTTTTTTCCTTCACATTTTTTTTCCTTCAACTTTTCTTTCCACTAAATTTTCTAAGGACCAAACAAAGTCTTAATGAAACCATATTCATATAAAAGGTATATTGAAATGGATTCTTTTGTCATTTCGTTCAATGCGGAGCTAGGTTAATTCTGAATCGAATTTTAAAGTTTGATTCGATTTGGGTTTTGAGTTGAGTTATTTTTTGTCTGGGTTGACTTTGGATCAGTTGATATTTAGTCGAATAAATTTATCTTCAGGTTTGACATTTTAGGTATCAGGTTGCCTATAAGTTTCAGTCATTCGCTTTAGTTTTGGAATTTTAGGCCATTTTTGTAAGGTCTAAGGATTATTAATAGTCTATTTTGGAGTATCTTTTTAATGGTTAGGTAATTAATAATTATTTAGGGATGATGTTAGTAAAAGTCGCTCCTAAAAATATTGTTGGTCACAACTAAAATTATTAATAAGACCCTACAAATTATCCATCTTACGATGTCTCTTAGAAAAAATAATCTCATGCAAGATGTCCTACTCCTTAACCTTATTCAAATATTTATATAAGTGTAACTAAAAACTAGAACAAAATAAAATAAACAATTCACATCCGTTCTGATCAACACATTCATATTACCTCTAGGAATGAAGATATAAACCAAATCCCAAAAAAAAGGAATAAAACCTGCACTATTAAAACCCGAATGGTGGTTAAAATGAGTTTAAAATGGGTATGGTTATAGGTATTATTTTTTAAAAATGAGTATGAGTATGAGTATGGATATGAGTATAGGTATGAAACTTCAAAACCTGAATATAAACCCAATTTGCAACAGCAAGGGGCAAAAGATATTATATGACATATATTGTATAAAGTTCATATTAAAATCTAATTCACATAAAAGATGAGAAACCATAATAAACACATGTCTATTACCAATGTTTTCAATTTTGTAAACCTCTTTGGATCATGTTCCTTATTGACATGTTCAAATTATTCATCAAATATATGGTTACCCAAATATGGGTTTATTGTTGCACTCTTTATGTGCATTCGAATAAAACCGATAAGCCCCTTAAACTCTATATAGGTATAGGTGTTAATTTTCAACGCTCGACGAATATAATTATGAAAATAGGTTTAATTTTTGAAAATGAGTATAAATAAGATATATCTCCACCTAGTCCATCGTATTTCCATCCCTAATTAACCCCAATTCCCCTTTTTAGTTTGCTTGATGATCCTGATACCATATGGAACAATTTGAGTTTTTTCAATGACTTATTAGTCTCATAATATATATATATATATTTATATTATTATTATTATTATTATTATTATTATTATTATTTGTATTGCACCTTGAGCATAGTGTATCTTATGAAGTTCTTGGTGTTTTTGTGTTTAGCTCTTCATGGTCTATATTATTATACACCCTACATATCATAGGTCCAAACCTGCAGTAGAGGATAACATGAAACATAAAAGATAAAAGGAGAACAATTTGTATTTTTTTTGAGGGAAAGTATTTTAGGAAGAAGATTACGTTATTATTTGAAAAACACTCTATCTATGTTGAAAATTTATATCTTTAAAGAGAAAAAATTACATTTGAAAGTATAGGAATTTATTTTGAGGCATTTATTATAAATTTTAAAATCCCCAATTTCAGGGGTGAGTACTGCATTGTCATATCAAGTTCATGCTGAATCGTTGTACGTATGTTTAGAATAATTATATATATTTTACAATTTGCAGTGTTATTCACATACGTAGTTTGCCTGTTTTTAATTTTGTAACCATGCAAATACGTATAAAGGTAACTCTCTCTCTCTCTCTCGGTCTCTCTGTGTGTGTGTGTGTGTGTGTCTTAGGATTGTTCAGCAAGAATGTCAATTTCACCACAGCGAATAGCTACTATGGTATTTCTGTGTATTCCTGTGAGTCCAGGCAAAAGCCAATTAATATGGGTTACAAGAGACTTTGGAATTGGGGTGGATCAAATCATAACCAGATGGATCTTCCATATAAGGCAAAACATAGTCATTGATGGTAATCTTTATCTTATTCATGCTCAGGTACTTCTGTCCTTTCCTTGGATGGCAATGGTTGGTGGTACTTAGCTTATTCTTAGCTTATAAATCAGTGGTTTGATCCCATCTATAGGAAAGAAAAATGATAGAGATGGGGCCTTCCAACTAGCAAAAAGTTTGCTTTGTGCCAACCAGGGTGGACGCACTAGTGGTGGCATTCAGAAGGTGGCTCAACAAATATTCGCAAGGCCAAGTCAACTAGAGTGACAAGTTCAGTGGTGCAACACTTTCTCCAACTCCTCCGAGAGAGCAGTTGTTTGATAGGTCTCTAATGTCATGCCCGCCCCCCACCCCTCCTTTCAAAGAGAACTTTTAAGTAATATCCACATAATAAGGTCAATCATTAAGAGGTTAAGGAAGCTACAACTACCTAATTGGGTGCCTAATGTGATGAGTTTTAGGTACTGCTCTCATGTAGTGAACTGCTCGAGCTATAGTTATGCATATAAAGCACTCATCCTGACAGAGATAGTGCTTCAGATCATGTCTATTGGTATCATAGGGGTTATTGGACTGACTAAGCAGCCAACCATGACCACTGTTCAAAGACGCACGCTGTTCTCGATGGCACTCCTATGCTTTGTAGCTTCCAAATGGGCGTCTCACTTTGTTTACCAAACTTTCCGTTATCACGACTACAACCATGCCCTCAAATGAGCTCCACTAATCCTCAAACTGCTGCTAATATGTATATCTTAGCAAATGTTAGGTGTGATTTTGTGAATGCACACTCATACATGTTACATTCAGAGAGAGCTCTCCACTCTTTGTATATTTAGTTTTTACGTGCTTTTCTTGCATGTTTGGATATTGTGTTTGAGGACATTCAGTTATTTCAGTGGCGTTACTGTCGTTAATATGGGAAACAATATGTTGTGTACATGGGTTATAGAAGATTGATTGAGAAAGTTATCTTTTTAACTTGCCTATTATAAGATTTGAAGATGACCGATACTCAGGAAAGAATCACATTAATTATGTGACAGTCATAGTATCTATTACCCATGCTCAATGTGACAGTCATAGTATCTATACATATAAGTGATGCTGACACATAATGGGTTGGGCTCTCAAGGAATTTATGTCATGTTTGTTTTAAATTACAAACACAACATAAGCGGAAGGATAAGAAAGAATGGAATTTAAGCATATAGAATTCACACTAGGACATATTCTGTATTTAATTCCAAAGTTTCTGCATTCTTCAGGATGGCACTAACTACTAACTGCTGACTAGGCCGAGGTACCAATTGAGTAACTAACTTAGTTCTAATCGATCAAGTATGTTCCCATCCTATTGATCTCTTACATCTTTCAATTTTACAACCAAACTACACCATGTGTGCTTCTTCTATCCCCATGCTTCTGCAATGATCAGGTGAGTGAAACAGAAGCACTCAATGATTTGGAGCTTTGGGTTCTCTTTCTACCTTTAGGATCACCAATCCGTATAATCATTATCAAGAGAAAGCTTTTTGCTTGCCGATTGTTGACCCAATTAATGTGTAAGATTTACTAGTCAACATGCTGTGCTTGAATTATGTGTTGAGACAGGATTCGAAAAATACTTGGAGAAGTTCGAATGAGTGTGGAGCATCAAAGTCGATACATGTGCAAGGAGTCCAGCTGATAGCAAAAGTCTTAGGCTTAGTATTGGTTTTATTTTTCAGATTCTTGTTAATATGCCAATTAGAAGGTCTTGACTTAACGTTTGCTTTGAAATGTTTTTAAGTACTTCAGAACACTGACTCAGAATAGTTCTGAGAAGTCAGGTCGGCATTCTAACGTCAAAGACAAAAAACGAATTTTAAGATTTTAGAATGTTTTTTTTACTGACGATTTTCTTGAAATAATTAGCATTAATTTCCTTATATCAGTTGAATCTAAAAAGATTTTTTCTTTAAAGATAATGTTGAGAGATTTTTTAATCGTAGAGTCTAAAAAAGTTTCTTTCCTTAAAAGATACTATTGAAAGATTTTTGAAAGATTTTATCCTATCCTTTAAGGGAAGAATATTAAGAGAAAAGATTTTAGGAGGTTGAGTGTTAGAGTGATTGAGGGAAGGAAATCTTCCTAACCTTATGGCACAAGCTTACTATTTAAGTTGCCTCTTTCTCAAGTCTTACTCATGGTTTTCCAAGAATTTAAAATTGTCTTTGTGAGTCTGAATTTTTTGAGAGAAAACCTTCAAAGAGAGTGCTAAATCGAGTCTTCAATATTGACATAATAGGGATTGTATTGTACCTTACATTCAGCTTGTTCAGAAACATTTAAGTAAGGAGTTTTCCTTTTTCTCTTTTCCATCAGTGAGATAAGAAAGTGTCCAAGTCTTGGAAGACATTGGATGTGGTTTTTGTAACGAGGGTCTCAGGTTAGACTAAGTTACGTGGATTTGTAACGAAGGTCTTGGGGTAGAAAGTTACGTGAGTGACAGAGTCACGTGTGTTACAGTTGTAACGTATTCGACCCATTTAGTGAAAGTGTGTTGAAATCCTACAGTGGTAGGTCGTGGTTTTAACACCTCAGTTGGGCTAGAGGTGGTTTTTCACGTAAAAATATTATGTCTCCTTTATTATTTCTGCAATTAGTTTTGTTTCTACTTCACTCCAAACACTCAATCCAAACAGTTTTCACGAGTGTTCTGAAACAATCAGCAAAGTCGGTAGACACAATTCACCCCCCTTTTGTGTCCTTGTGCGATTAATTCTAATAAGTGGTATCAAAGCAGAGTTCTCATATTTAGGTTAACACCTTGAGGGATCTTGAAAAGATGAATGTTCCACAGGGAATTTTGGAAAATCTGTGACTCGACCACCATACTTCAATGGACAACACTACAACTGGTGAAAGAATCGTGTGGAGGACTACATTCAAGCTGATGACTATGAGCTATGGATGATCATTATGAATGGTCCTTACATTCCAATAAAGACCACAGAAGATAGCAAGACTGTTGCTAAAAAGCCAGAGGAGTTCGACTCGAAGGATTTCAAAAAATGGAGAAAAATGCTAAGGCTAAGAAGTTGCTGTACTTTGGCCTTGAACCAGATGAGTATACTCGGATCTCAGAGCCTGAGTCCACAAAAGAAATATGGAACGCTCTTCGTGTGGCACATAAAGGAACTAACCAAGTTAAGTAATCCAGGATTGAGCTGCTGATGAGAAAGTACGAGTTGTTCGGAATGAGGGACAATGAGAAAGTACGAGTTGTTCGGAATGAGGGACAAAGAGACGATAATGTATGTAAACTCGTTTTACTCACATCACCAATGAGCTAAAATCGTTGGGAAAATCCTTCACCACTGAAGAATTGGTAAGAAAGATCTTGCGATTTTTGCCTCAATCGTGGGAAATGAAAGTCATAGCCATCCAGGAAGTAAAGAAGATGAACGAGATCACATTGGATGAGCTCATTAGGAATTTTAGACATATGAGTTAAGGAGAAGTGCCCAGGTGAAGGAAGAAGCAAATAGAGATCGAGGCCTTGCACTAAAAGCTTTGGAGAGTGATGATTCGGACCTGGATTCTGAAGAGATAGCCATGGTGACTCGAAAGTTCAAGAAATTCTTCAAGAAGGGTCAAGGCAATATCAAGAAAGGAAGCACCAGGAAGCCACGGAACCGTGATCATGATCAGTTTTCAGGATGCTTCAGATGTGAAAAATCCAATTACATTGTCAAGAATTGCCCCACACAGAAGGAAAAACAGGGGTCAGAACAGTTCCGAAACCATGACAAGAGGTCGCAACAGAGCAGCTCCTCACAGCGTTTCGCTAAGGCAATGATGGTAGCCTGGGGTGAAACTTCAGAAGAGGAAGAGGACTCCCAAGAGGAAGAAGTTGTAGAAGTCCTCATGGCTAGAAGCGAGTCTGAATCAAACCTTTAATCAGTCGAAAGCTTGTCCCAACTCAAGGATACGGTAAGTGGTCTTAGCAAAGCTAAAGTTATAAAATTATTATTTGCTATAATGAATGAGTGTGAGATAATAACTGCTGAAAATTGCATGCTTAAAGATGTTTATTCCGAATTGAAAAAAGATATTAGAATGCTTGAACGGAACAAACTAGAACTTGAACATGTCAATTAAGTTCTCAAATGTGAAAAACTTGAGGCAAAGGAAGAGGCCCTTGCCCTATGTAAAGATCTTGACACACTTAAGGACCTTATGAACATAAGAGATGAAGTGTTTAACACTAACCTCTCGAGGCTGAAAAGTGAGTCCCTAGACCTAACACTTAGACTTGAATCCCCGGTGAGTGAATAACCAGTTGCTTAAAAAAGCTCATAAGGCCAAATCTGACCTCCCTGAGAACAGGCGCTGGAACAGTTCTTCAGAAGCACTTGACTGGCTAAATACTCACCATAGCCAAAACAGAAAGGGACTAGGATAGGTGAATAGGTGTGTTACTAGACCAGTTAACAAAAAAAATGTTGGACTTCAAGAAAATATAATCTGTTTTCACTATGAAAAAACTTGTCATTATCGCTATGCTTGTCCTTTGAGAAAAAGAACCATGGAGAGAAACTCATTGTATGTTAAACAAGTATGGATTAGAAAAGATAACTTAACCTCGATGTCAAAGAAAATGGGACCTAAGTAGATCTGAGTTCCCAAGACTAACACTTAGCTGTTTTGTAGGCTAAAGTGAGAGGAGGTAATCAACTATGGTTCTTGGATAGTGGTTACTCAAGGCACATGACGAGAGACAAATCAAACTTCCTCTCACTTACAGCCTTTGATGGAGGAAGAGAGGCATTTGAAAACGGCAAATCTAGAAAAATTATCGGTGTAGGTAAGATAGGTAAATCACTCTCTCACTCTATTGATAATGTGTATTTGGTAGACGGTTTACAATATAATTTGCTAAGTGTGTCTCAACTATATGATAGAGGTAATCACATTGGTTTCTCTTCGGATCAATGCTTGATTAGCAATATCAAATCTGGTGATGTTGTGTTGAGGGGGTAGCTATACAACAATGTATATAAAGCTTGTGTTCTTTCACTTCCCCAATGTCATTTGACTTCTTTGAGTGCTCTTGATAATGATATTGTGCTTTGGCACAAGAGGTTAGGACATGCAAGCCTTTCTCTTTTGAATAAACTCGTTTCTAAGGACCTAGTAGTCGGATTACCTTCCATCAAGTACAATGATGACAAGGCGTGCGACGCTTGTGTTAGAGGAAAGCAAGTTAGGACTTCTTTCAAGTCAAAGAACTGTGTTAGCACTTCCCGATCTCTTGAACTACTACATGTTGATTTGTGTGGTCCTATGAGGACCACAAGTAGAGGTGTGAAGAGGTATGTATTTGTTATAGTGGATGATTACTCTCGTTTCACTTGGATCTATTCGTAACATCAAAGGATGAATCATTTGAAAAGTTTCTCATTCTTCTTAGGAAAATTGAAAAGAGAGTAGGACACTCATTGGTGAGTGTTAGGTCTGATTATGGCAAAGAGTTTGAAAACTCTAGCTTCATTAAATATTGTAATGAACATGGGGTTGATCACAATTTTTCTGTCACCAGAACACCCCAACAGAATGGGGTGATAGAGCGTAAAAATCAAACTCTAGAAGACATAACTAGGACCATGTGTATCGCTAGTGGCCTTCCTAGAAACCTTTGGGCAGAGGCATTGAACACATCATATTATATTATTAATAGATGCATGATCAGACCAATACTTAACAAGACTCCTTATGAACTTTTCAAGGGACCAAAACCCAATATTATGCACTTAAGGGTGTTTGGTTGCAAATGCTATTTGCACAATAATGGTAAGAAAGCCTTGGGAAAGTTTGACCCTAGGAGTGATGAAGCCATATTTGTAAGATACTCCTCACACAGTAAGGCATACAAAGTGTTTAACAAAAGAACCTTGTGTGTTGAGGAGAGTGTGCATGTATTATTTGATGAGACTAACTCTGTGGTTGAGTATGATACATAGGATGAAGAGTTTGAACTTGATCTTATAAGAAAAGACCTCTCGCTCACTCAAAACTCTATAGTTGACAAAGTCCTGAAGGTGAACCAATTCCTGGAACTGATAATTTGGATGGTGGGAAGGGAGCAAACCAGTTAGGGGGAAGCATTGCTGAATCTGAATAGAATCGGCTCACTCAACCCAACTATTCACAAACTGATATGGGAACAGGCACCAGAACTATTCCAGAACCTATTTCACCAAGTACCCAGGAGAGATTGGTAAGTGTATCTATGGATCCATTTTTTCCACGACCTTGAAAGCACTAGAACTCGCACCCCCTTAATCAGATCATGTCTGATATTAACACAGGGGTGCAAACCAGATCTAAACTCATAAACTTTTGTGCCTTCTATGCTTTTCTATCTAACATTGAGCCAAAGAATGTTCATGAAGCTCTTGTAGATTCTGACTGGGTTACTACCATGCAAGAGGAGCTTCATCAATTTGAAAGGAACAAAGTCTGGCACCTTGAACCAAGGCCCAAGGACAGATCGATAATTGGCACCAAGTATGTGTTCAAGAACAAACTGGATGAGTTCAGAACAGTCACTTGAAACAAGGCCAGATTGGTGGTTCAAGGTTACAACTAAGAAGAGGGAATCGACTATGAGGAAACATTTGCACCTGTTGCAAGGATCGAGGCTATCTTAAGGAAGAGGTGTATGTAAGCCAACCCCTTGGTTTTGAAAATCATGATTTCCCTAACCATGTGTTGAAACTTGACAAAGCTCTTTATGGTTTAAAATAAGCTCCTAGAGTTTGGTATGAATGCTTATCAAAATTTCTAATTGATAATGACTTTTAAAGGGGTAAGGTAAACAATACCTTGTTTCTCAAATCAAAGGGGGAACATCTGTTGATTGTTCAAGTATATGTCGATGACATTATATTCGGTGCAACTAACAATAATTTATGTGATGATTTTTCAAAATTAATGAGGAGTGAGTTTGAGATGAGCATGATGGGTGAGCTTAATTTTTTCTTAGGCTTGCAAATCAAGTAAACCTTAAATGGAACTATGATACATCAATAAAAATATGTCAAAGAATTAATTAAGCGGTTTAGAATGGAATCGGCTAAGCCTATAGACACACACATCTCTCCTTCAAGCAGATTGGTTGTGGATGAAGGGAGTCCATCAGTTGAGGAGAAATCCTATAGGGGTATGACAGAGTCGCTTCTATACCTAACCGCTAGTAGACCTGACAATATTTTCAGTGTTGGTTTGTCTGCCCGTTTTCAGTCAAATCCTAAAGAAATACATTTGAAAGCTGTAAAATGGATTTTGAGATATTTGAAATACACATTGGACTTAGCTTTATGGTATCCTCAAGGGTGCAATTTTAATCTCATTAGGTTTGCGGAAGCTTATTATGCTGGATTCTTGGTTGATAGAAAAAACACCTCCCTCAGATATGGCTCATTTTCTTGGACCCTGTTTGGTCTCTTGGGCAACCAAGAAACAACACTTTGTTGCCATGTTCATAGCAGAAGCTGAGTATGTAGCGGCTGCTTCTTGTTGTGCTCAATTGTTATGGATAAGGCAACAACTCAAGGACTTTTCTTTTGACACAGGATGCATTCCTATATTTTGTGTTAACACAGTGCAATTAACATTGCCAAAAACCCATGTTAATATAAAAGGACTAAGCATATTGACATACGTCATTATTTTTGAGAGATAATGTTAAAAAGGGCTTAATTTTAATGAATTTTTGTACCACTGATAAGCAAATTGCTGACATCTTTACCAAGGCACTGAGTAGAGAGCAGTTTGAGAGGAATAGATTTAAATTGGGTATGATTGAAAGAACTTGAGCATGCTTATTTAACCCCAATGATTGATTAGTTAAGGGTTTTTAGGCCA
>NCQV01057114.1:10793-25830 GCA_002740545.1 Lophocereus schottii | reverse complement strand
TGCTNGAATTATATGTTGAGACAGGATCCGAAAAATATTTGGAGCAGTTCGAATGAGCATGGAGCATCAAAGTTGATAAATGTGCAAGGAGTCCAGCTGATAACAAGGGTCTTAGGCTTAGTATGGGTTTTATTTTTTAGATTCTTGTTAATATGCCAATTAGAAGGTCTTGACTTAACATTTGCTTTGAAATATTTTTAAGTACTTCAGAGCACTGCCTCAGAACAGTTCTGAGAAATTAGGTCTGCGGTGTTTTGACGTCAAAGATAAAAAACGAATTTCAAGATTTTAGAATTTTTTTTTTACTGACGATTTTCTTGAAATAATTATGATTAATTTTGTTGTGTCAGTTGAGTCTAAAAAGATTTTTTCTTTAAAGATAATGTTGAGAGATTTTTTAGTAGTAGAGTTTAAAAAGGTTTCTTTCCTTAAAAGATACTATTGAAAGATTTTTGAAAAATTTTATCCTATCCTTTAAGGGAAGAATATAAAGAGGAAAGATTTTAGGAGGTTGAGTGTTAGAGTGATTGAAGGAAGGAAATCTTCCTAACCCTACGGCACAAGCTCACTATTTAAGTCGTCTCTTTCTCAAGACTTTCTCAAGGTTTTCCAAGGGTTTAGAATTGCCTTTGCAAGTCTGAATTTTTTAAGAGAAAACCTTCAAAGAGAGTGCTAAATCGAGTCTTCAATATTGGCATAATAGAGATTGTATTGTACCTTACATTCAGCTTGTTTAGAAGCATTCAAGTAAGGAATTTTCCTTTTTATCTTTTCTATCAGTGAGATAAGAGAGTGTCCCAGTCTTGAAAGACATTGGACGTGGTTTTTGTAACAAGGGTCTCGGGGTAGACTAGGTTACGTGGTGTTTGTAACGAAAGTCTTGGGGTAGACCAAGTTGCATGAGTGACTGAGTTACGTGCGTTACAGTTGTAACGTATTCTGCCCGTTTAGTGAAAGTGTGTTAAAATCCTACAGTCGTAGATCATGATTTTTACACCTCCGTTAGGCCAGATGTGGTTTTTTACGTAAAAATATTGTGCCTCTTTTATTATTTCCACAATTAGTTTTGTTTCTACTTCACTCCAAACACTCAGTCCAAATAGTTTTCACGAGTGTTATGAAACAATCAGAAAAGTCAGTAGATACAATTCAGTCCCCTCTTGTGTCCTTGTGTGATTAACTCTAACACCGATTAATAGACACATTGTCTTGGGAGCTAGAGACCATTTGACCTTTCAAAACTGTGAGACAAATGAAAAATATCACCTGGATCCTATGTATCTGCTGTTTTGTTAAAAAAAGAAATGAATTTGCTAATATGAAATACCACAATGATAGACAGCTTATGTGATTTGAAGTATGCCTGGTATTTCTTCTTACATAGACCTAAGCAATGAACATGACTTGGCATTTCTTTGGATAATGAAGTAGATGCAGTAGTTCAATTTNNNNTTTCTAAAACGACTGAATGACTTGAAAACCGAGGAAAAAGGTTTGTCTAGTTCTGATATGTTTCTGCTATCATGACAGTGAAACCTCTTTCTGCCTAATCAAGAATTCAAATGTCGAAGATAAAATGATGAATATGCAATGGAGTATTATTGTGTTAGCTATTACAAGCGCACGGCATAGTTGTAGCTAGCAATGGGCGAGCATGGGTCGTATGCACAAGAAATTCGCTTTCAATTACCAGAACTAATCTGAACACTCAATCTAGGGAAATCAATTTTCAGAGATTCAACTAACAACTAAGGTAATGATAATAACTAAGAATGTTATTGAGAAATCAGAATATTAAAACACCCATATTGGAATTAATTGAACAACTACACTAGTGAATCAATCACTAACCCCATCAAGGTTGCCTAAACATTGCAATGTGAATGGATAGATTGATAATTAAACTCATCCCCTCCCTCTCTCAAGGGTCGAAGACTAATTCTAGAACCGTAGCCACTTATTTCCATGGTACTAAAGTTGAAGGGTTACAAGATCTACAATCTCGAATCTCAATTCGAATTTCAATTATTTTCAAATCAAAATCCCAATTGTCTACTTAGTCATGCTAGGTAAAGGTTTCGTCTTTCAACATTCCCCTAAACCCTAATAGAAATAGATGTATACTCTTTTAAGCAATTCATCGAGCATGTGGTGGACAAAGTAGAATTTAATAACATAAAAATGGGGCAAGAAAGAATTGGGTTAAATCATTATTCAACTAGACATAATTGGCGTTAATCCCAACTCAAGTAGGGAGATTAGCCACTAAACATAATAAAATTCTCAATACAATAATCGGCAAACATCATCGTACAATTATCAAGAAACTAAACCAATCAATAGAAAGGGAAGAGAGATTCAAGAAAACAAGCTCAGGAACTGCAAAACTGAAATGAAATGTAATCTTGAATCAAACAATCATAATCTTCAAATCGCAAAAGTATTGTTATGCTAAAGCCTTTAACCTAACTTCCAAAAAACTAGGAGGAAAAGAGTCTTAAAAGATGCTCTCAAAAAATATATTCCTCGTGATCGTCCCAAGATGCAACTATTAAATAGAATTAAAATCGACTGAATCATAGGGAAGCATGGTCGTCCTTCGACACATGACCAGCCATGCAGAACCTTTAGGCTTAAAACACACAACCGTGTAAATCTGCAGGAAGCTTCTACCTTGCGCACATGGTTATGCTGGTTTCACACGGGTAGCCGTGCATTTCTTTGATCTTTCAATGATCATGCATGACTACGCACACATGCACGGTTGACAGTGTAGAATCTTTGAGCTCCTTCTTGGTTCTTTGCCTTTCTGCCGACTCCTTAAACCTCTTGTCTTCCTAAATCATCACTTCTTGCTCATCTATGGGCTAATTGCGTATTCCTTCCAATAAAGACTGCAATATCCACAAAAGGGAAGTTAGTCCAAATAAGACAATTATGAACAAAGAGGAGCAAACACGACCAAATTCCTCACTGAATCAAGGAAATATATAGGGACTTGATGGAGTCCTACCAAGCCAAGACCTTCTCCATGACGAAACAAGGCCAGAACGTCCAAGAATAAGGTCCTAAGTCCAGAAGATGGCTCTCCTTTTGCAAGAAACACAAACTAATGCAAATGGGTTCAAAACAGTTTTTAAGCCCGATTTTGTATTTTTAATTACTTAGGATTCCATGAGGTTTAAGTCCTGAATTTTTGCATATTTTGGGTCCTCAAGATATTAGCTACCTGGTCTCGGTGATAAAATTAAGTTAATTCAAGTGGAAGATGAAGAACCAGGTAAATCTTTCAAACCATGCAGGCTAGAACCCGGTTCAGACCAGTCTGGGTATTTTGATCTATCCATTAGGAAAATAATCTCTAAATTGAGTAATTCCACTTAGAGGAGTTAGAGGACTTCCACAGCTTTCCAACCATATGTGTCAAGCCAGCTTATGTCCACATTTTGCATGAGAAACATGGCCTCCAATCACAACCTGAAAACTACCAGGTACTGCCCGGTTGATAACCGATTGGTGCATTGGGTGGTTGCATGCTTTATTCACGTCTAATCCTTGTCTAGCTACATGATCAGGCTTCTAGAAGGCCGTTCGACATGATCATTGAGTAACCAACCAACAAACCAGTGAGGAAAAAGGAGAGAAGATAGCTTCTTTGTGAGTGGCAAGTCGGACTGCAAAAAGAGACCAATCACTTCACTACTTTTCTTCATTTCGAGGCAGCATTCTTAAGGCTTAATTACTTGCTTAATTACATAATTAGCATTAATCTTCAAGATTGGATAAACTAAATGCATGTACTTAACAAAAATGAAGCAAGGATTAACTTTGTAAACACACTCGTTAGCTAACACCGTGTATTAAGCTAGATTAAGAGGTTTCCTAATTGTGAAGAAACCTCACTCCTTAGCCTTTAGCTGCTTGGTTGGTTGCTAGCTTATCTTTAACGGTTTGTACTCTTCACTTTTGTAATCAAATTTCGTGCATTTGAATGAAAGAAAAAGAGAGTTTCTCTTGAAATCCAGAATACTACACTTGCTTATCCTTAACTAGGCTGGTTAAGGTGGTGATTAAGTTTAGTCTTAATTTTGTTTAAGTGGTGATTTTTTGTATCTTATTCAAGTTTAGGGGCCATAATCTTGGTTTTGGTGGTGTTTCTGTATCCAAAACTCAAGATTACTTCTATCTTATTCATCCATTTCAGTCACGGGTTCTTAGGAAAACTGTGACTGTTCGTCTTCTTTCTTTGCTTCCCTTTGATTGTAAGCTTAATCCCTTGAGCTTTACATCATATTTGGTATCAGAGCTGAGCTTTTCCTTGTCCTGGTACACTCCTACACTTCCAGAATCATTTCCAAATCCATCTCTTAAACACAAGTTCAATTATGTTCTACTCCTAAACCGGTTACAACATGAGTGCTAGTTTGAGTTTAGAAGGAAAAATTGATGATGTTTTGAAGAGTAATCATGAGATCACCTCTTCTAATCAAGAACTGAAGAGTTCGAATCAAGAGTTGAAGGCTCAGAATGAGTATCTATGCAAACAGCTAGGTACCTTTCGAAAGAAAAGCAAAAGATGTGTGAAGACCTATCCAATCAGAACCACGAAGGCAAGAACAAGTGTTTAGCCATAGTCTTGATTCATCTAGTGAGGATGAGCTAGCAAGAATGGTTAGGCAAGACCCACAGATGCAAGCAAACTCTAATGATTTTAGAGTTGAAATCCCTGAATATGAAGGCAAGCTTGATCCAGAAGAGTTCTTGGATTGGCTGCACATGGTGGAAAGAGTGTTTGAATATAAGGACGTTCCTGAAGACAAGAAAGTGAAGTTGGTGGCCTTGAAATTACATAAGTATGCTTCTCTTTGGTGGATTAACTCATGTGCAAAAAGAGTTAGGGACGAAAATCCAAAATCAGAACTTGGGAAAAGATGAAATCTAAGCTAAAGGCTAGGTTTCTTCCACCTACGTATGTGCAAGATTGCTATTCTCAACTTCATAATCTGAGCCAAGGCAATCTGAGTGTTGAAGAATACACAAGGGAGTTCGAAAAGCTTGTAATTAAGTGTGACCTTCAAGAACCAGAGGAACAAACAATAGTTGGATACTTGGGGCGACTTGACCCTAGGTATTCTAATGTTGTTGAATTGCAAGCTTAAACTTCATTTGATGAGGTTTGCATGCTAGCTCAAACAAAGTGGAACAACAAAAGAAGGCAAGACAGTCCTTTAAACCTCAAATTTTTAAGCCTTTAAATCGGAACACACTATTCAACAAGGGGAGTTCTAATCCACCCCCTAAACCTACAAATCCTTTTCCTACCAATCCACAAATAACCCCAACTCCACAAAAGCGTAAACACCTCCAATTAGACCTAATCCCAATCCTATGAGCACTAGAAGGTGTTTCAAGTGCCCAGGGTTAGGCCACATAGCCTCGAACTGTCGTAACCGAAAGGTTATTACTTTGGCCGAATAGAGAGCCATGGATGAGCAAGAGAAAGAAGAGGAAATTGAAAGTGAAAGTGAAGAAAACCTTGAGGAAAACCTAGAGGAGATTGAAGAAGAAGCTAATGAGGGTGAAATGTTGGTTTTGAGAAGAGTCTTGAATGGCCAGAAGGGTGCTAAAGATGAACAAAGAGAAAATATTTTTCATACAAGGTGCACGATTCAAGACAAGGTTTGTTCTTTGATAATTGATGGTGGAAGCTGTGTTAATGTGGTTTCTCTTAGCATGATTGAGAAACTAGGTTTGTAAACTACAACCCATCCCCATCCATACAATATTCAATGGCTGAACCAAAGTAAGAGACTCCAAGTTAACTCATGATGTCTCATTTCCTTGTCCATTGGTAAGAGTCACCAAGATGAGCTTTGGTGTGATGTCATACCCATGGATGCATGCCATGTTTTGCTAGGTAGGCCGTGGTTGTATGATAGAAAGGTAATGCATGATGGTTTCTAGAATAGATACTCCTTTTCTGTGGGAGGAAAGAAGATTACCTTAAAGCCATTAGCACCATCCGAACTCCACAAAAACAGACTCACAAAAAGCTTGATCATTCTGGTTGTTTGCTATCATTTAGTAAACCTCTTTTAAAGGCTTCTTACTATGAATTTAAGGCCTATAAAGAGTGAATCCTGAACATCCAAGATGAACCAGAATCACCCATGCCTACTCACCCCATTGCTCGTACAAAATTTCTGTCACTTGTTTACAGAGGAGATACCCACGGGTTTACCTCCTAAAAGGGATATCCAACAGCACATTGACCTCATTCCTGGTTCAGTCCTCCCAAATAAACCAGCTTATAAGATGAACCTAAAGGAAACCATGGAGATTCAAAGGTCTGTTAAAGAATTGATGTCAAAAGGGCTAATACGTGAGTCTTTAAGCCCTTGTGTCGTACCTGCCTTGCTGGTTCCAAAGAAGGATGGTAGCCAATGAATGTGTGTGGATAGCAGAGTCATAAACAAAATCACAATCAAGTATAGGTATCCTATACCTAAACTTGAAGATATGCTAGATGAGTTATATAGCTCAAAAGTATTTTCGAAGATTGATCTTAGAATTGGATACTACCAAATCACAATCCGTGAGGGAGATTAATGGAAAACGGCATTCCAGACTAAAGGTGGCTTATATGAGTGGCTTGTCATGCCATTTGGTCTTTCTAACTCTCCTAGTTTATTTATGAGGCTAATAAATCAAGTATTCAAGCCTTACATTAGCAAGTTCGCGGTAGTCTACTTTGATGACATTCTGATTTATTCCAAGGACGAACAAGCACATCAAGGTCATCTTAATCAAATCATGCATGTGCTGGAACGGGAGAAGTTGTATGGTAATATTAAGAAATGTACTTTCTTTACCCAAGAAGTTACATTCTTAGGTTACATTATTTCTAAAGAAGGCATAACATCAGATGAATGTAAGATAGAAGCAATACGGTCTTGGCCACAACCACAAAGCATACATGATGTTCGAAGTTTCCATGGCTTAGCTTCCTTTTACAGAAGGTTTATTCGAAACTTCAGCACCATAATAGCCCCCATGACTGAAGTGCTTAAGGGTACATCCTTTAAATGGAGCCCCAAAACACAATCTGCCTTTGAAGAAGTGAAAAAGAGACTAACTCAAGCACCGGTCCTAGCCTCGCCATGTTTTAAGGAAGTCTTTGAAGTTAAATGTGATGCATCTAAAGTGGGAATTGGTGGTGTTCTTACTCAAGAAGATAAACCATTAGCCTTCTTTAGTGAGAAATTGTATGACTCAAGAAGAAAATACTTATGATAAGGAGTTCTATGCGATAGTACGGTGTTTAGAGCATTAGAGCCATTATCTAGTGGCTAGTGAGTTTATATTGCGTTCTGATCATGAGGCTTCAAAGTACATTTAAGGCCAGCACAAGCTTAACTCATGCCATGCTAAATGGGTTGAGTTCCTTCGGTTATTCCATTTCACCATTAAGCACAAATCAGGAAGATTAAATCAAGGTGCAGATGCATTATCAAGGAGACATCTATTTTTGTTTCAACTACATGCTCTTATTTTTAGTTTTGAGCATATTAAAAGCTTGTATGCTGAAGATGAAGACCTTGGGGACTTGTATTCTATGTGCTTGAAGCACCCCAAGGGGGATTTCTTAGTCCAAGAGGGCTATTTGTTCAAAAAGTACGATTGTGTATTCCTAAGTGTAGCACTTGTGAGCTCCTAATTAGGGAAGTTCATGGTGGTTCCTTAGCTGGACATTTTGGTGAGCCAAAGATCTTAACCATCTTAAGGGAACATTATTACTGGCCAGGAATACAAAAGGATGTTCAAGAAATCCTAATGAGGTGTGGAACGTGCCAAGTAGCCAAGAGTCACAACTTACCCCACGGTTTATACACTCCATTTCCCGTACCTAGTCTACCTTGGGTGGATGTAAGTATGGACTTCATTTTGGGTTTGCCTAGAACCCAAAGGGCAAGGATTCCATATTATGGTGGTGGACAGATTTTCAAAGATGACACACTTCATACCTTACAACAAAACCAATGATGCTACACACATTGCAGAATTATACTTTAAAGAGGTAACCAGATTACATGGTATCCCTAAGTCTATTGTTTTTGATAGGAATACAAAGTTTCTAAGTCATTTTTGGATTACTCTCTAGAAGAAGCTTGGTACTAAGTTGATGTATAGTACCACTTGTCACCCCCAAACTGATGGCCAAACTGAGGTGACTAATCAAACTTTAGGTACACTCCTAAGAGCTTTGATTAAGCCTCATGCCAAGGCTTGGGATTTACTCTTGCCACATGCTGAGTTTATATATAACAAAGCTTCCAGCAAGGCTACTGGTCTTTCTCCTTTCAAGGTGGTGTGTGGGATTGATCCACTAAGTCCTATTGATCTTACCCACGGCCTTTAGACCAGAAACCAAGTGCTGATACAGCAACAAGAATGGAAGAAATTCAGAAACTCTAAGAGTTGGTAAAGGCCAGCATTGAAAAGACAAATGCATCCTATGAAGCCCAAGCCAACAACCATAGGAGAAATATTGTATTTTAACCTAGAGGCCTAGTATGGATTCACCTAACGAAGGAAAGATTTCCTTCTAAAACAAAGAACAAACTCATGCTAAGAGCTGAAGGTCCATTTGAGGCCTTAGAGAGGATAAATGGCAATGCATACAAGGTTGATCTACCAGGAGAATATGGAGTTTCAGCCACATTCAATGGGGCATATTGGAGTCCCTTCCATCCAGATGACTCGCAAGCAGATTTGAGGATCAAATCTTTTCAACAAGGGGAAGCTGATGGAGTCCTACCAAGCCAAGACCTTGTCCATGATGAAACAAGGTCCCAAGTCCAGAAGATAGCTCTCCTTTTGCAAGAAACACAAACTGATGCAAACGGGTTCAAAACAGTTTTTAAGTCCCATTTTGTGTTTCTAATTACTTAGGCTTCCATGAGATTTAAGTCATGAATTTTTGCATGTTTTGGGTCCTCAAGATGTTAGCTACCTAGTCCAAGTGATAAAATTAAGTTAAGTCAAGTGGAAGATAAAGAACCAGGTAAATCTTTCAAACCATGCAGGCTGAAATCCAGTTCAGACTAGTCCGAGTATTTTGATATTTTCATCAGGCAAATGATCTCTAAATTGAGTAATTCCACTTGAAGGAGTTAGAGCACTTCCAGAGCTTTCCAACCATATGTGGCAAGCTAGCTTATGTCCACATTTTGCATGAGAAACATGGCCTCCAATCATAGCCTGAAAACTGCCCGCTACTGCCCGGTTGATAGCTGATTAGTGCATTGGTGGGCAGCATGCTTTATTCATGTCTAATCCTTGTCTAGCTGCATGATCAGGCTTTTAGAAGGCAGTTGGACATGATCATTAAGTAACCAACCAGCAAACCAATTTGGAAGAAGGAGAGACGACAGGTTCTTTGCGAGTGGCTAGCCGGATTTCAAAAAGAGGCCAATCACTTTACTACTTTTCTTCATTTCAAGGCAGCATGCTTAAGGCTTAATTACTTGCTTAATTACATGATTAGCATCAATCTTCAAGATTAGATAAACTAAATGCATGTACTTAACAAAAATTAAGCAAGGATTCACTTTATAAACACACAGGTTAGCTAAAACCGTGTATTAAGTTAGATTAAGAGGTTTCCTAATTGTGAAGAAACCTCACTCCTTAGCCTTTAGCTGCTTGGTTGCTTGCTAGCTTACCTTTAAGGGCTTGTATTCTTCACTTTTGTAATAAGATTTCGTGCATTTGAATGAAAGAAAGAGAGACTTTCTCTTGAAAATTAGAATACTACACTTGCTTATCCTTAACTAGGCCGGTTAATGTGGTGATCAAGTTTAGACGTAATCTTGTTTAAGTGGTGATTTTCTGTATCTTATTCAAGTTTAAGGGCCCTAACCTTGGATTTGGTGGTGTTCCTGTATCCAAAACTTAAGATTAGTCCTATCTCATTCATCCATTTCAGTCACGGGTTCTCGGGAAAATCGTGAGTGTTCATCTTCTTTCTTTGCTTCCCTTTGATTGTAACCTTAATCCCTTGAGCTCTACATCAGGACTAGTGGTGAAATCAAGGGATAAAAATTGCAAAATTAGAGGTTTATCAAGTATAATGTGCCATATGATATTAACCTATGCCCCTTAGCTAAAGCCGGAGAATTAAATAGTTATTACAATTTTCCAGGATCATGTCGCAGAACTGATCAGGAAGGAAATTCAGCTAAGCCACCATATAGCCGCAATGGGTCCGCAACAAGTCCGAATTCGGCTGCTTCTAATGAATGAAAATAAGGTGTTCATAGCAATTATTGCTATTCGGTTCAGTGGCATAGTCGCAATGGGTTTCATATGCCCCTTGCAACAGCAAGAGCATTTATGATGCCTACCCTCTGCCCACAGATTCCCAAACAAGTAACAGCAACAAGTTGTGTTGAGNNNNGTATGAATACAAGATAGAACCTTTTTTTCCTTTTTTTTGGTTTGGGAGGGGACTGTAATTGATGGGATTCAAAACTAAACGAAATCAATTTCAAAACTAGAACTTATGAAGTTGCCCAAAGTGCATAAGTGTCTCATCATAGTCTATGATAAAAATGCAAAAAGCTTTCATAAAAATATAAGGCACCAACCTGAGTCTAACTGCAAATTGTCTTTCACTGCAGCACCAGAAGCATATTTTACATTTCTAGTGCCTATTGACAGACAGGTCAATCTAAGATCTTGTATCTTGTTTGCTCCCTTCCTTTGAGTTTTGCTCCAGATTATATAATATTTAGTAATACATGTGATTTCTTTCCCTGCAAAATAACTAACGTCACTTGAGACTTGAAGGTTAACAAACAATGTCATACTTAGGTGACAGATGGCACCTCTTCCTTCTTTTCTTAAAGCCAACAACCCACTACTTCAAAAAAAAAGGCCAGAAGAAAAAGAAGAAAATCATGTAAGAGAGAGAAAGAAAGAAGATTAGCCTAACAACAATTGAAAAGTTGGTTTGGCAATGGAGCCAATTGGATAGGGTTTAGATCACATCAACTGCTGGTTGTATCATATTTAGGTCGATGAGAATCAATTTCAGTTCAGGTTTGGGTTTAAGTCAGGTCTTTGCTCCAATATGTATGTTTTGCGATAGTAAGCAACTTTGGTGGAAAAGTCCACGTTGGCTCAGTTTGGTTTACACAAATTTGGGTTTCGCGTCCAATTTGGATCAATCTGTATTACGTGTCAGCTTGGGTGTTGATCTAGGTCATTCGGTTAGGTTTGGCTCTCAGATCAATTTTGTTGTCTCTACTATTGTCACTTAGATGCTGAAAATCCAGGCCTCAGTGCATTATAGCAATGGAGAGGAGATAAAAGAACAATTTTCTTCATGTCTGTTTTCCATTTTGTAGTTGTACCCGCCCCCTTCCCAGCTTGTGATAAGACATTTAAGAGGCACGCATAACAAGTGAATCATATATCAATCTGAGTAAGCTGTATCCATCTTCTTGAGATAAGCTTTTCAGATTCCAAATTTGAATTAATACCACTATAATTGCCAGTTCTAGCTTTGGTCTTCAATTGGTTGATCTTTCATACATATCTTCCCCTCGTCTTCATTACTTGAGCTAACATAGTTTATGGTTATACTTTGCTCATCTACTTAGGGAAAGGATCCCTTGAATATTGGGCAGTTGTGGTAAGACCATGTGGAATGCTTTGTGAAATAAGCAGAGTAGCATAAAATATAGCCTGAAGGGTCCTCATGGACAGAAAAAGTTTGCAGTCATCTCGATAATGATTGAGTGGCATTTCTTCTTTGCCTGATAATTCTAGAAGGAATGCTGGCCTCCGTTATATGGACACACAGTATGGCCTCAGAATGGCCATTATAAGCCAACACCCGAAAACTTTCAAGGACATACCTATCTCATTCTTCTGAGAAAAACAATGTGGATCACACAGATGTTAAGCAACCTCCACTTGAGAAACAACACGCAAAATGAACAAGATATGGTACTAAATGAGGAAAGCAACACAAGCAAGTGTCCGTAGGAAACCATCCAGGTGCAGGACAAAAAAAAAATCTGCAAAACTAATTCAGGGTTGACATAACAAAGTAGAACTTGTACTTTTATGATAGAGTACATTACACGAAAGGGAAAGTAAGCAAGTACGAAACGTATAGAGAAAGAATAAGAATGACAAATGCAAAGAATGAGAAAGGACACTAGCCTATATATGCATGCATCCAGTTCAAATCTGGAGCCACCTGTTTTTGTGGGCAATATCCGGTAGATAGAGCCTAGGACCATGGTGGGTGATGTCGAGGCTTCATCATCCATGACTCCTGCTCAGCTCACTATTCTCTCAGCGAGGATCCTCTACCACAACTATGCCACTAGTTATAGTTCACATGAAAATCACCCCTTGAATTGAAAAAGAGGATGCCCCATGGGAAGAGGATCATGGGCCTTGATGTGGTGGACAAATGGGATAGGAATGAGTGCCAATGGAAGGTCTACAATGACTTATGCTCTCACCGATTGGCTCCTGCCTCTGAAGGGCAGATTAATCAGCAAGGTAGGCTTTAGTGTGTCTACCATGGCTGGTGTCTCAGCAGCTCTGGTGATTGTGAACTTATCCCTTAAGCTCATCCTGATGGCCCTCTGGTACACTACTCGTATTGTTCTATATTCATATATGTTGTTTTAGTGACTGAACTTCATGGTTAAATGTGCTAGAGAATTTCAAAGTGAATGAAACAGGCATATCACATATATAATGTGATGGTGCACACATTCAAGAAAGCAAGTGTATCAGTGTACCCCAGCTGCCCAGCACAGTGCAAAATGGCATTGTTTGGTTTTGGCTAAATTCAAATGACAAAGTCAAGGACATTCTTCAGCTCAAAAGACCTCCTTTCATACCAGAGCTTGATGATCCTTCCTACAGACACCTACTGTCCAACAGAGCCATCCGTTATTACTATGACTAGGAATTCTCAAGACAAATATTAGTTATGAAAACTGAGATTATATATAGACAGATTTATTGCCTGAAAGTCCAAATGCATTCCCCTTTCAATGATTAATCAATGAGTGATCAAATACTATACTATAGTCATAGTTGCCTTACTTCTTTATTGTTCACATATCCGACAGTGTCTACTCTTGCTCACATTCAATTTTCAGGTATGAGGTTCTCATCAAAAATCTTCTGGACACTTCTCATGTTCCTTATTAACACTATGCTAGATTGCGCACCAACCACCAAAGAAAAGATAAGTATAAGTCTACTACGGGGATCAACTTGATTTCTTTACTTATGTTTCTGCTCCCCCTTTTGTTGCCCGCCATGGTCACATGTTTCCTGACAGTGGCTTTCAAGATCTGCTCGCTTGCTTCAATTAGCACAATTTTAAGCTATTCATGACTGATTGGCTGAAACTGAAGTGCCTTTGGTGTAAAAAGGTTTATAAAGAAGAGGAAAGGCCTCTGGAAATGAGTATCAAACAATTAGACATAAATGGTTTCACTGCAAAGCAGGAGCGGGGTGGTTCTACGTTCATTGCTCCCTGCATCATCTATGCGCACCTCAATGCTTTCCTTGATCCTAACAATACCAATGGATCATCCTCATACACAGTAACCACTGAGGTGATTTTTCTGTGTAAATCATAATACCACAATTGAAACAATGTGCATTATAGTACAACTTATGAGTATGAGTGATTCGGTATTATGAGCATGAAGTCAGGTTACGATAAATTAAAATAATCGGAGAAGAGGAAAATAAATATCAACTGAATTCAAGACAAAGAACATAGTTTCTACATATATGAACGGTGGCCAAAATTATATGCGGCACTCAAATCAATTCAAAAACAGCCAAACCCTAAAATGATTGATACATATATGAACGTTGGCCAAAATGATAGATAATTCACATCAGTTTGAACTAGAGATTCATTCATATATGTTGAGAAATTATACTTCTATCAACAAGAAATTATGCTGACATCTTAATTTTTTCTTAAAGCAACCTATTTTGGGATACTTTTTTGTCAACGTAATTTTGGGATGGCAGCAGATTTATACATATTTAACCAATCTGCACTATCAATGACAAGGCACATTATACCCGTCTTTAAGCCTTCTAACCACAAAACAAACTGACTAGCTTTGTCTCAGAATTCTTCGGTGGGACTGTCAATTTCACAGCAGAGAAGAGATGGTGCAATGTTCATCTGTGTTCTGTCAGTCCAGGAAAAAAGCCAATTGACATGGGTTGCAAAAGACTTTTGCAGTTTAGATGGATCGAATTAAAAACACAGATGTATATTCCATATACGGCAAACCTAATAATTGATTCTAATTTTTACCCTTTCATATTCAGGAACTTACCGTCCTTTAATTTCCTTATAGCTAGTGGTCAGTTTGCTGCAAATGCAAACAATCACTCTGTTAAGAATGTTACAAGGATACATGGTACTTAAGTAAATGCTTTGATCTCATAAATTATGAAGAAATGTAATGGAGTTAGGGCCATCCAACAGGCAAAAAAGTTTCATTTGAACCGCGAAGAGAGAGAAAGAGAGCTACGAAGAGGGAGAGAGAGAGGGAGCAAGGAAGAGAGAGAAAGCGGAAGATTTTCATGGTTTCCGATGACCGGAAAAAAGAGTTGTCGTCACTTATTATTCACTGGTAAGTCATTTATTTTTTAGTTAATTTGTTCTTTGAAATTGAAATATTTAAGTTAATTAGTTTTTTTATAGTGGTTGATTTGTTATGAATGGGTTGAAGAGTTGTCGCCACCACCACAGCCGCTAGTGCTGCCGCCGCCGCCGCCTGTTCTTCCATCGCCGCCGCCAGTAATCCGCTTATTTTTTTGGGAATTTAAGGGTTAGTGAAATTGTTGTGTTTTGAAATTTTATTAATTTGGTATGTATTGTTAAATTTTGTGAAATTTAATTTTGAAGCATATTTGTATAGTTTATTTAATTTATTTTGTTTCATAAAATATGGATGTGAATTAT
>NCQV01057095.1:2847-16705 GCA_002740545.1 Lophocereus schottii | reverse complement strand
TATATGAAAGCGACACTCCTTTTTTCTCCAAGCATCTCCGTAGTACTTTACGTGGAACTCTATGATATGCTTTTTCCAAATCTATGAACATCATGTGAAGATCTTATTTCTTATCCCTGTACATTTCCATGAGTCTTCTAAGAATACAAATTGCCTTTGTCGTCGATCTGCTAGACATAAAACTAAACTAATTTTCTCAGATCAAAGTATGTCTCCGCAATATTCTTTCAAGCATCATTTCCCATAACTTCATAGTGCGACTCGACAACTTATACATCTATAATTATTACACTACTGAATATCACTTTCATTCTTGTACAGTTTGATGATTATACTAAACCTCCATTCCATATGCATTATAGCAGTCCTAAAAATAACATTGAAAAGTTCTCTTAGCCACTTTAATCCTTCTTCACCGGGACATTTTCACACTTCCACCGATTTTTCACTACAAAAACGGTGCCAATCTCCGACAGAAAAAGCGACGGTGTGGACACTCGTTTGAGGAAGTCAGAATTTCTGACGGAAGCACCGTCGGATTCCGACGGGATTCCGTCGAGATTTCCTGACACGCATTTCAACAAAATTTGGATCTCGTTTTAAAGGTTTCGGTGATAGTGAGCGTTTTGAGGCCATTTTTCGATCGTGAAGAGAGAGAGAGGGAGCAAGGAAGAGTGAGAGAGGGAGCAAGGAAGAGAGAGAGGGAGGAGGATGTTCATGGTTTTCGATGGCCGAAAAAAATTATTGTCGTCGCATATAACGACAATAATTTAACAGTAAGTCATTTGTTTTGAGTTAATTTGCTCTTTAAAAATGAAATATTTAAGTTAATTGGTTTTTTATGGTGGTTAATTTGTTATGAATCCGTTTAAGAGTGTCGCCGCCATCGCCGTTCCTAGTTGTCTGCTTTGATTTATGGGTATTTAAAGGTTAGTGGAATTGTTGTATTTTGAAATTATATATATTAATTTGGTATGTGTTGTTAACTTTTGTAAAATTTAATTTTGAAGTATATTTGTATAGTTTATTTAATTTATTTTTTCCGTAAAATATGGATGTGAAATATGTTAATTTTTTACTTAATTTGTGAAGTATATTTATTTGAATAAGTGGAATAAAATATGATGAGCATGAGCATTTATAATAATTATATAATTATTATAAAATGTTGAAGTATTTAAACATATATAATGTGTATTGTTTTAGTGAATAATTTAAATTTGCTAAGTATGTTTATTTTTTGTTTGATTTGTGCTATATATTAATTTTTTGTAAGTATGTGAAGTGTATGTTTTTTTGAGGTATGTATAATTTCTTGCATGATTTGTTTGACATGTTAAGAATTTATATTTTATTTTTCTAATTTTGAGGTATACTAAGTATATATTGATTTAAGTTTGCTCAGTATGTTAATAGTATTTTATTATTTTTGTTTGGGTTTGTTTATTTACATTGTGCAGGTTCTTCAAACCAAATAAAACTTGAACACTGATGATGAGCAGAACTTCCAAAATGACAACGATGATCTCACAAATTTATCTAAATCTGATTAATTTATATGATCTTCCTACATGTTCAAAATAATTGTGAATGTTATAATTAATTTTAATTTAGTACATTTCATTTTCAGATATAAAAATTTGAATTGGGTAATTATTACATATATTGTATGTGGTGATCGTTCGTAATATATTTAAGCTTTTTATTTATTTTTTATAAGCTTTTTATTTATTTTTTAGGAGCAAAAATTTATTTAGAGTGAAATTTTTTTTTTGGAGGGGAACGGATTTCCGAAATCCCATTGGAAACCTCTTCCCCTTTGCGAAATGCCTGCAACATCAAACACTGACCGACGGAATTTCTGATAGGGGATTCCGTCGGACGCCGTCGGAGTTCCTCGGACAAATTTCTGTGACGAGCTAAATCCCGACGGGGTATTCGGCGTCGTATTTTCCGTTAAAAAATATAACTTTTTTTTGTCGGTAATTCCGTCGCAGATACGAGGTATTTTTGTAGAATTTGGTTTGGTATAAGGGCCTTCTCGTTCGACATCCTTAGAGCCTCTCTAAACTCATCTCTGCTGAGATGTTCGCAAAATCGAACGTCATATTGTCTCTCCCTACTCTCTCGTTCCCTACTCCAAAAATCCCCCGACGTTTCACCGTTGAAGAACTTGGAAAAGTACATTTGCCATATTTTCTTGATTTATGCCTGCTCAGCCAACGCTTTGCCATCTTCATCTTTAATGCACCACACATTGCCTAAATCTCTAGTTCGTATTTCTCTAGCCATTGATAGCTTAAAAACCTCATTATCACCTTCCTTAGTCTTCAATTTTGTATAGAACATATCATAAGCCATACTCTTAGCTACGTCAACGACTTTCTTGACTACCTTTTTTACTGACCTATATCTAACTATATTATCCTCCATCTCTTCGTCTGTTCCACTGTTAATAGAAGCAATATAGGTGTAACACCCCCAAAATGACATGATTTACGGAAAATTGCAGTGGAAGGCTTAATAATAGAAAGCACTGCTGTCGTACTGATAAAAACAAGCCTCACTGAAACCATTTAATATTACAACTTCTGTTCACAACTAAAATATCTATTAAACTGAAACACTTTAACACTAAAGTCCATAATAGTTTAACTTTAATATAATCGACTTAATCATACCATGTGTTGACTCGCACAAGTATATTGAATATAGACATAGCTTGACCCGAATGTTGATCCCAACATTCATGTTATGCTGAATACTATGTGAGCATCTGTTGACTTCCAAAAGGGCTTGCTAAATGGAGAAACATGTGATACTTCATCACCTAAAATGGAAAACATGAAAATAATTCGAAAATGTGAGTTAAAACTCAATACATGCATTCTTGTATTGTAAAATGAGCGTTGAAATACTATTGATGGGTGCCCACATTTGCAATTCATTTAGTTCGCAATAATAATAAAAATGAAAGTAATATGAAACTGAATTACTCATTATTATCTATATGTGAACCTCTTGCAATGATATAATATATTCATAGGTGTACACGAGCCAATCCGATCAAGAGTTGGCTTGAAGCCGCGCTGATAAATGATGGGCTGGTGCCATATAGATGATAACCGACGAGGTCACAAGTTAAATGACAAATCACTGTATAAACTGACTCATTGATAAACTCATTAAGGGTTATAATTTGATAAACATGTTTTGCTTCATGAAGATACATGCAATGGACGTACCTTGAGTCTTTAAAAAAATATCATATGACTTGATAAATATTATCTGTTTCATAAATGTCATCTGACTTAATAAATATGTTCCGACTTGATAACACTTATGTATAGCGGGAAATGATTACTAGGTCTCGATTATATTTCATAAATGTCATTGTAGGTATATATGCAACTAGTAAATGATCCTTACTCACATAATTGAGTAAGTATGTGTAATACCAATTGAGTAATTAAATGTATACATAACTTGGGTATTTTAATATAACTCCAAACTGAATTAATAAAAGGAAGTAAATCTGATACAAAGTAAATGAAAGTAAAATATACAACAATAAGATATATGAGATTACAAATGAAAATGCCTTGATAGTGACAAATGAGATAGTAGTTGTTGGATTTATGAGATAGGTTGTTGATACGAGTTTAAAACTCGTTGATGTATAGTTTGATTCAAAATAACAGCTAGCACACTATATTGGCTATATAAATATATTTGATACATTCTAAATTGAATAAGTAATACAAGTTTGAGGCCAAGAGAAATATATCTTGGTTCAAAATAGCATAAACTGCAACAACTTGCTCTAATAAATATGGGTTCAGAGTTACAACTCTCCCCACTTTGTATATTTAATTTATAAATCCATTAGATATAGAATTCCACCCCAAATGAGTCACTGAACTCAATAAAAGCTATTAAACTCACTAAACTTGGTATTTTCTTTGTAAAATCCATAACTAATTCAAAACTCATAAACAAGCTCCTAAATTATATACTTGTCTTCTTCTTTCTCATTAATCAAGCTAAAAGCTCTATGAAAGTCCATGAATATTCATTTCCTCTTTAAATGATCTTACTTGGCCCAAAATACACAAAATGAGTGTATGATTGATCTCACTAAATCTTTATTATTGCTCTTTACACAATTACTCAAAATGCTTCCAAAAATATCAAACTCAAAATACTCAACCACAATTCATGAAATCTTATAGGAAATTTGAAATTAATATGGAAAATCTACAATAAAATTTTTAGAATTTTTCTCAAAGTATACGCTGCACAAAAATTGCAATAACAGCTCAATTTACATCAAATCAGGCCAGTTTACTTTAAAAATTCATAACTTTCGCCATTTACCTCAAATGGATACCTAAAACCCCAATATGAAAATATTAAGAAGTCTTGAAAAACGTTCATTTGCAAACAATATATGATTCCCATAATAGGTTGTCAGAATGCGGCTAAAATACAAATGTGTCAGTTCTAAGTGAACCTGCAAAGTCCTAACAAAACAACCATAACTTTATTCACGAAACTCGAATCAAGGCGATTCAAAAGTTACTTGAAAGATAACTCATTGATTTAGCTCTCCACCAAAATTAAAAATTTTTGGACAACCCGAGCATTACCAGTTTTTTCCGGAATAAACCTCTATTTTTAGGCCATTCACAGCTTGCTATCTACTTTATTATCTTTTTTTTCCTGCATAATTACCCTCTAAAATCACTTGTTGAAATTACCAAACCATGAGGTGACCCTCAACATCACTTTACATAGTCACAATCCACAATTTTTATTTCATAATTGTCTAAGATTCATTTTCAATTCAATAACAAATCCAACATCGTATATCACCTCATGTGATGGAAAATGAGCATATTTAATACAAAAAATCACTTAAATCAAGCATGATCATAAAAACCTTAATTCTTGCTCATTCAAGTGAACATCTAAATAACCATAATTTGCTTCAAAATGATCATCTAACATCATATTTTTCATGATTTATCACACAAATCACAATAAGGTACATAAACAAGCTCAAACTTGTACTTGTTTAATTTCAAGTCACTTGATCATATTCTTGATCAAATAACCATAATTACAAACATCTCTAAACTCAATAAAAGTTGCATAATAACTATTAATTTGATAATATAAAAAATAATCATAATTAAAACAATCCCAAAAACTCAAAATAGAATAAGTTAGGGCTTGAGTATACCTTACTCTATGCTTGAATTAGAGGGGGGAGGGGGCTGTTTTAAGTGATTTTAGTGGTTGGACATGATAGCTAGTAGCAATGGAAAGTCGGGGCAGTCAGGAGGTAGCAAAAAAAGTGGCTGAAACCCACCAAAAATGGCGGCACAAGGGGCAGCAGCTACTGCCCCTGTTTTTTCGCAAAAAAGGGGTGAGGTATAGAGAGAAAATGGAGAGTTGGATCTTATCATTTTTCCTGAATTTTTGTTTGTAAAAATTGTCAATTAATAGCCACATATGGCTGCAAATTTTCAACCCAAAAAGTAGTTTTTTGCTAATTAAAAGTAGGTGCTAAAGTGGGCAATTAATAAAATAACAAAGTTAGCAAGGTTTTGGACTTTTGTTCTTGGGCCCAACAAGCTAAGTTTGAGTTTGAAAAATTATTCGAAGTGCTGGAAAAATTTTGCATTACTCGGTATTAAAGTTTATTGAAAGTAAGAAAATAATTAGTCACTAAATCATATTTGCCGATGCCTAATATTGATTCACCCGTTATTTAATCAATCAACGAAATTTGAATTAACAGTCAATAAAACTTGAATTTCAAAGTGGGACCCAAATAAAATATCCTCCAACCGAGATGATTTAATACGATAAATGATAGTGGAAAATTTAAATGACGTAAGGTAATTCAGTAAATATATAAATTGAGTGTAATTGAATTAGAAAACATAATTTGATTAAACAAATAACCATGAGTGATTAAACCAATAAACATGATTAATTAAATAAATAAATATGATTAATTAAATAAATAAGTATGATTTAAATAAGTATATATGGGTTAGGATCGGATTATTACGGTAGGCCTCTTTTTTCTCATTGACTTTCTCCTTTAGATTAATAATGAACAACTTAGATCAATAATTCCTAGTTCCTGTTTTCATTAGCAGCTCTCAATGGGTATATCGGCACACGGACATCCTATGCAAGTGGAACTTACACCATATACATACATACACGCGCGCACACTTACACACAAAAATCCAAAATAAATACCCTAGAAATTTTGTCATGGGGTACGGTATGGATGGTCTGATATAATAGTCTTACCCATCGATTGCAAAATTAAAGAGAAATTGAGTTCGTTAGACCCAATATTTAAAAACCATAAACTACCTATTGGTCCATATAAATGTCATTGAGGAAGTTTAGAGATACATTTTATTTTAATGTGCTGCAATCTAAGTATAAAAAATAGTCGAAACTTACATTTTTCAGGTTTAGATATATATATATCTGTATGTGTGTGTACACACACACACACACACATATATATACACGCGCGCGTACACACATACACATGCGCGCACGCACACACACCCATGTGTATGTGTGTGTGTGTGTCTCTCTCTCTCTCTCTCTCTATATATATATAGATATACATATAGATATAGACACACACACACACATATATATATATATATATATATATATATTAACAGTAGATTGTCATAGATAATTGTAGATAAGTGGTAAGTGATAAATGGTGGGGTGTTACAATGAGCTACGTTTATACAATGTAAGTAATAGTAAAGAGCGGAAAATGTTAATTTTGATAAGTGTCAAGAGTGTCTAAGGGGCAGTGTATGATGCATTGATGCTCTTAAATGGTGATTGGTGAAAGTAACACGACCTTAATGAAGTCAACCTATATATGTGTGCACACACTTTTTGAATCACGGCAATAGCTTAGAATATCTTTCTATAGGTGTTTTATTTTTTTTCTTCTATTAATTTTGCTATTGTAGATCAATTATTTTCCCTGGCAGAAACATACAAATTATTTTCTACAACCTTTTCTCGCCCAAATAATAATAAAAACAAAGAGTAAAAGTAATTAAATATATTTATTGGTTGACTTTACAATCATTGTTTTATTTGGTGAGGCAAACATGTGAATCTTACATTGTGAAGGTTAAGGGTTAAGAGCCAAAAATTAAGTGTATCAGATGATGTGAAGAGATAGATCCCCACTTGTGAGGCAAAGCAATAACTCGACATTAGATATGCTCTGATCTTAACGTATCCCAAGAACACAATTAGGCCCCCCAAAGCCTGTTCTTTTCATAGGAAAATGTAGACTTTCACTACTATTCAACTCATTCTACTCTTAAAGATAAATACGATTCTTTTCCACTCTATCTCACTATTTCCCACATCTTAATATCAATAGTTATATATTTTATTTCTCTCACAATTCATTCAATTTCTTCCCAATTAATTCTAGTCCTACTCACTTTATTATACTCATTCTTACCCCCCCCAAATTCACTTCTTTCTACCCCATTTCATTCATTCTCACTCTATTTTATTTCTTTTTATACCACATCCACAGTTTATAGCACTTCCAATGGAGGTCTCATGGGTCAAAAATTTAGGCCACGGGCGAGCGGGCGGCTCTCCCGGTCTGTAGCCATCGGCGTGTGCGAGAAAGGGGTGAGTGGCCCTCCCCTAATTTCTATCTTTATTTTTTTTGACTGTTTGTGAACCCCAAAAAAAGGAAAAAAAGCTTGATTTTTTTAATTTATTAAGATGAATTGTGTCTCTTTAATTTGAGAAAAAATGGAGGAAGTCATGGAATGAGGGGGGAGGGGGGAAGATGATGGGAAGAAGATGAAGGGATGAGAGAGAAAACGGCAGAATGGGGGGAGGGGTGGTACCGTGATTGGGAATGTTTTTGGTAAAGGAAAAGATAATGAAAATTATTACATATATTCATGGAAATTATTACATGTATTAATGGAAAAGATAATGGCAATCTAAATCTTTTTTTTTTTTTGGGCGAGAGACCTTTTTATCTGTACACTACTATGTATTAATGAAAATTATTACTTGTATTTGTGTAAATTATTTTTCACAAAAACAATAAAGTCAAGTAAGAAACTAAAATACAAAAACTAAATTAATTAAATATAGTTAGGTGTGGGATCTACAGGTATTATTTTTGTGGTGAGCTAAAAAGGTGAGTTTTTCACTGGAGAGAGTAAGGATTATGAGCCAAAAAATTAGAGAGAAAGATGATATGACAATGGTAGACCCCACTGGTGAGCCAAAAATAGGTTTACAATTGGTTATGCTTCTAGGGCATTAGCAGCTGGCAGGCATGTGTGTCACTTTTCTGACCTATGTGTCAGATGTCACGTCCCAGCCACAGTATTGGATGGCCAGAAACGCGTGAGGGACCACATATGTAGTCTGCCCCGCGTTTTCTTTTTTTTTTGTTGTTTTCTGTAATGGAACGACGTGTTTTGGGCATGAGTCAAGCAACATGCGTTGCGTTTAATCTGAGTTTAAGAAAAAAAAAGAAAAATTAGAAACAACTATTTTTAAAGTTGAAAATTGACATGTTATAAGTTTTTTACATGTTTAATAAAAAAATACATATTTAATTTATATTCTATCTTTTTTTACGTGTTAAAATACAAAAAAAAAATTAAAAGAATAAGAAAATTTAAAATTAAATTATCTATTTTTATGGCTAGTAAAATAAATATTCCTTAATTTCGAAAATAAAAAACATTTGCAAATGTTACAAAAATTAAAATACAACACAAAATAAAAAATAAGTACTAAATTATGTTTAATTGTGAACTTTATGGTAAATATTTAATTTAATTATACTAAAATGAGTTTCAATAGTTAAAAAATTGAATAAAATATAAGTAAAATTTATACTGATATAACGCACCTGAGTTTTAAAACATAAAACTCTAACTAGGAAAGCCTTAGTAGTTTGCCCACCAAAAGAAGAGGGGGGGGGACCAGACATGCATTGATTTCAAAATTGGAGGAGCGGCTGGGGACTACATTTTCCCGCTTCTGAAATTCCAGCGTCGCTCTCCCTTCTGTGACATCTTCATTTCTTCGTCCTGTTTCCGAGCTTGTCCCGCCCAAGAAGGCGACGTGCTTCAAATTTCAACCAACGCAACCTCAAATTTCAGCAAACTTCCTCTAGTCACATATATATTTAATTTAACCCCAGAAAAATTCCCCCAAACCCTAGAAATTCTATCTGAAGATACCCACCAAGCAAAAATGCACATCAAAGAGATCTGCTTAGAAGGGTTCAAATCGTACGCCACGAGGACAGTAATTCCGGGCTTTGATCCGTTCTTCAATGCAATCACTGGGCTAAACGGGTCGGGCAAATCGAACATTCTAGACTCCATTTGCTTCGTTTTGGGTATCACGAATCTGAGCCAAGTTAGGGCTTCCAATCTTCAGGAGCTGGTTTACAAGCAAGGCCAAGCTGGGATTACCAAAGCAACTGTTTCCATAATTTTCGACAACTCAGATCGAAGCAGAAGCCCCCTAGGGTATGAAGATAGCCCTGAAATTACAGTCACTCGTCAGGTTTGCGAGCTTTAATTTGAAACTTTCTGACCTTTTTTTGCCCCTTTTATTTGTTGTTCGAGTTGTAGATGTTGGTTTTTTTACTTTGAGCTGCTGGATATCTGGGTTTCTGCAATTTGAGTGGAGATAGTGTTACTTGGACTAAAAGCCCATGAAAATCAAGTTGAAAAATTTGAAATTTGAATACTGGATAGGAACTGAGGTTGGACCATCATTAATTATAGCTCGATGTCTACATCATAGATTGAATTGTAGATGTTAGCTTTGATTCTGAGCTGCTAGTTAGCGGGTTTTTGCAATCTGAGTGGAGATAGTGTCACTTGAGCTCTAAGGCGATAGCCATGAAGTTGAAAAACTTGAAATTTGAGTACTTGGTTAGAAACTGAAATTGAATCATAATTAATTATGGGTTTTTTACTTCGTGGATATACGAATCAAAGGAAAATAGAAAAAGAAAGGGGTGAAATTGGATTCTTTAAGCACGATGGTAGCCACCTCACTCTGAAAGCAAATTAAAGAAAAACTTATACCGCTATTTGGTTCGGCTACTCAGCTGCAGACTTTGATGGTATTTCTGCCATGATATGATTGGCTTCCTTTATGCCACAGAAGTAGACTAACTTGCAAGTGTCTTTAAATTTTGTACATAAGTCTATGTTCCATGGAAGAAACTAAGAGAAAATAGGTATTTTTGCATGGATGATTCGGCTGATTCCTGATTATAGCCTTTTAGTTAGCAAGATGAACTAGCAAATAAAAGGAAAAAAAAAATAAGGTGAGATGTCAACTAAGTCACCAAGCAACCATTTATCTGTTGGAACTATGGGATAACAGGTAGATAGAGGTCTTCACATGGGAGGAAATGCATTTAGAATATCGCGTGTGGGGATCTTCCCCTTGGAGTTGAAGGTTCATGTTTATAGATCCATAGCTAAAATATAAAAATGGGCTGCTTTCCAATATACAATCTCTTGCATGCTATATGTTCAGGTTGGTGGTAATTAAAGACAAGTCTTCCCAGGTTCCCATCTCTTGCATGTTGCTTGTGCATAAGATGTTTACTAATATAATGGCTTCTAATATTAGCAGAAATGCTCTTTTGTGTCACGGTTGATGTATTCTATAATATCAATTGGCTTCCATTCCCAAAAAAATGGACATCAAGAAAATGAATCTTTGTAGTTACTATATGTGCACACACATACAAGGATTTGCCAAAAGCTGGATCAAAGTAGTACCTATGTTGTAGATGCTTCTCTGTAAGCTCTCTTGGTTTCTGGACAATATCTCCAACATTACAGTTTGATGTTGAATTCCTCAGTCATTTTTCAGTTTTGCCTCTTCACATGGTCATGAATAACAGATGCTGTTTGTTCCATTTTGGGGGGAAAAAAAGAACCTTCTAAGGTACTACTTATTGTCATCTTCTGCAGATTGTAGTTGGCGGGAGGAACAAATATCTGATTAATGGACACCTTGCTCAACCTAGCAGGGTTCAAAATCTCTTCCACTCAGTCCAACTCAATGTGAATAATCCACATTTTCTTATTATGCAAGGACGCATCACAAAAGTTCTAAATATGAAGCCTCCAGAAATATTGTCCATGCTTGAAGAGGCTGCTGGAACTAGGATGTATGAGACAAAGAAAGAAAATGCCTTAAAAACACTTGAGAAAAAGCAGAGTAAAGTAGATGAGATCGATAAGCTTCTTGATCAGGAAATCCTTCCTGCTTTGGAGAAGCTGAGGAAAGAAAGAATGCAGTACATGCAATGGGCTAATGGGAATGCTGAGCTAGACAGGCTTAAAAGGTTCTGCATTGCTTATGAGTATGTAGAAGCAGAGAGGATCAAAGATAGTGCAGTCCGTGAGGTGGACCAAATAAAGTCTAATATAAGTGAGATTGATAGCAATGCACTTGCAATGAAGGCAGAGCTTCAAGAGATGGATGTCAAAGTGTCTGAATTGACCGCAGAGAAGGAAGCAAGCATGGGTGGTGAAATCAAGACATTGCAGCAGCAAGTGGATTCTTTAGCTCATGATCTTGTAAAGGAGACATCTGTTCTGAAGAATAAAGAGGATACTCTCAGAAGTGAGAGAAACAATGCCAATAAGGTAAGAATATTTGTGTTGAACTGGTGTTTGCTAATGCTTCTGTAACAGCATATTGATACTAACACATCGTTTAAAACTCCTAAGATTGCAAAAAACATTGAAGAATTAAAGCAGTCTGTGGAGGAGAGGGCTGCTGCTGTCAAAAAGGCTGAAGATGGGGCAGCTGATCTCAGAAAGAGAGCACAGGAACTCTCGAAGGATTTGGAGAATAATGAAAAAGAATACCAGGTAGAGGATTGGTTATCGGCCATTTATTCTGACAACCAGGTGACTTGGACATATGAGTATGCAACCAGATTTTGTTTGTTGACGCTGAATAATTTGAGCAGGGTGTACTGGCTGGGAAGAGTAGTCAGAATGAAGAGAAATGCCTTGAGGACCAGCTAGCTGATGCAAAAGTAGCTGTGGGGAATGCGGAAATAGAGCTGAAACAACTCAAGACGCAAATAAGCCATGGTGAGAAGGAGTTCAAAGAGAAAAAAGCTCAATTCATGTCAAAGCGTGATGAAGCTACTGCTGTTGAAAATGAACTAAATGCTAGGAAAAAAGAAGTGGAAACTGTCAAGAAGGCATTAGACTCCCTCTCTTTCAAAGAAGATCATAATTGTCGCATGGAAACTCTGCATCAGGTTTGTCTGCACTGCTATTATGCCCTTAATAATATGCTGGATACCATAACAATACTACCACATAGTGTGGATACTCCCAAGTTGGATGTGACTAATTTTTTGAAAAATTGATCTTCCCAATATTTTTTGACCTCATCTTTGCCGCCATTATCTCTCAGGAGCGTGCAGCTGAGCTTGAGGAGGTGCAGAAACTTAAAGATAAACTAAGAGTCCTTTCAGGACAGTTGGCAAATGTTGAGTTCACTTTCCGTGACCCTACAAGGAATTTCGATAGGTCTACTGTGAAAGGTGTTGTTGCAAAACTCATCAAAGTAAAAGATGAATCCACAATGACTGCATTAGAGGTATCAAATTCGCTGTTTGTCTTAAATTATCTGTCTGTCTGAGTTTGTATCTGTCTGTTTGTCTGTCTCTCTTTCTATTTATCAGTATTCATGCTTCTTTCTTTGGTTGTCTATTTACAATCCAGAAAACATGTTCCTGGTGCAGGTTGTGGCTGGTGGTAGGTTGTATAATGTTGTTGTTGACACAGAAACCACCGGTAAACAGCTTTTGGAAAATGGTGATCTTCGAAGGAGGGTTACCATCATTCCTCTGAACAAAATTCAATCTCATGTTATACCTCCTGAGAAACAGCGAGCCGCTGGTGCCATGGTTTAGTCCCAATTTTTGTTATTGTAACAAGTTCTACATGCCAATTGGTAATGATCTATCTTTATATTGATTACATTGGTGCCCTGCTTCTTCAGGTTGGGAAAGAGAATGCAAAGCTTGCACTGTCGTTGGTGGAATATGACAAAGAATTGAAGGTATAATTCTACCGTGCTCCAGTGACTCTATGTCTCCATCTCAATTGATGTCACCTCTTCCACTTGGTGGGTTGCCTCCATTTGTAATATTCTTTAGGATTCATCAGAACCACTAACAAATCAATATTGTAGTTCTCTAAATATGTCTGATCTTTCAATTTTTGCATTATGTTGATTTGTTGGTTGTGTTTGTGTACATTGTAAATCCAGTGGAGAGTGGCTGGTTTCTCTCCCTTCTCAGTTTCTTATGACTCTTAGCTTCATACTGTTTGAACAATATCTTATCTCTCTGTTTAGCATACAATCTCTTGAAGTTCCTTTTGAAAGCTCCATTTTAAAAACTGATGCTCTTTGCAGAATGCCATGGAGTATGTTTTTGGGTCCACCTTTGTTTGCAAGACCAGGGAAGCTGCAGTGAAGGTCAGTTTATGGTTATTCTCTTGGTTGAATACATTTTTTGAGCTAGGTATGTTTGAATGATACAGCATGCAAGCAGGGTTCTAGCTTCTCAGCTTTTCCATCTTGACTCTTTCGGGTTTCCCTGTCTCCCGTAACAAAGCATTGTGAACACTGCTTTCAGTTTCACCTTTTCCCTGCTGGCTTGACAACTCCTTCAGCGATAGATACTTCATATGCGTTTCACAATAAGCATGCTACACTCGCTGGCAGT
>NCQV01057080.1:0-10264 GCA_002740545.1 Lophocereus schottii | reverse complement strand
TTTCAAATCATAATTACTAATGATGTATGGTGTTGAAATGAGCAACAATATTTTATATGTTTTGTTGTTTAAATGAGCATCAATATTTTACATGTTTTGGTGTTGCAATGAGCAAACATATTCTACATTTAACCAATTTTCAATAACTAATGTATTTTATTTTCTCGAAAAAGGGCAAATTTGAAAAATATTGATTTTCTATCTGGCGTTTATAATCTGAATTCAATGTAAATAAATATATTCTTCAATGTTAAGTAAAACTTTAATTTTAAAAAATTTAAATTAAAATATAATAAGTGTATGATTTCCTATAAGGACAAATTTGATAATTTGATTAGTGCACAATATTAATTTCTATACATATACAACATAAGAGTCTTTATCATTAGTTTTTAAAATTTTAATTTATTTTTAAAAATATATCTTAAATTTAAATACTTCGTACATACGGATGTACAGTAGTAGTGCCAAAAACTCAATTAATTTCTAACTTGGTGTAACATTAACCCATTTGATTCATGTCCAATAGCCTCATCGGTCAATTATAAATAAATTTATATAATGCCAAAACGTGGGGTTAGGAAGTTTACGGCGGTTGAATTCGTTGCGGATCACAACTATGGAACGGACGAACAGGGCTGGGAAATTCCTCAATAGCATAGATGGGTATATGCAATTTGATTGTTTGAGTATTTGACTGATCCAACATCAACAAATCCAAGTGCTAGAAAAAATCTTTCTTCGTTGCCAGTAATGGCGATGATGGCATATCGTCTCAAATTCATCGTCACCTCTGCCTCTAAATCCGGACCCAGTTCTCCATTTTCTCCCCTCCTGAAACCCTCTTTTTCACTCTATGTAAAGCCCAAATCTTTGTCTTTCTCTCTTCTATCTTGTTCGTCTTCCGTTGCCCGGTCCTATGCTACCCGAGCCATGAGCGGTGCACCCGTTAATGCTGCCATGGATGCTGTCCAGAGGCGGCTTATGTTTGAGGATGAGTGAGTGTTCTATCTTATTTGGAATTTTGATGTTTGCCCATTCAATTTCATAGTTTAAATTGATGGGTTTAATCAGTACATGCTGAATGCCAATTCTGATTCATCTGGGTTTTGGTCAATTTGCAAATTAATGTGAATTTTGCTTGGTGAGTTACTGGTTCAAATGTATGGTCATTGTTGATAGGATTCCGCTAACTTTGCTTAAAATTAACTGAATTGGACTAAATTTTGCGTGAACTCTTTGAATTGGTAGTTTATTGCTTCATTTTGCTGGTTCGTGCCTTTGTGATGAATGGGTCATTGAAAATTTTTTCCTAATTGTGGATCACTTTTGGCTTGTCATGATGAACAATTGGAATGCATTTGATGGGTAAGCTGAAAAATGTGGCATCGTATTGGAGCTGCTTTCTGTTGGTGCCACTTTCTTTGCTCATCAGACACTGCTTAACGGCGATTTTGCTTGCCGGGAAATGAAGTTATTGTTCTAAATGTGTGAGACTTACAGCCTCAATTTGGATGATTTGATTCTAGGAGTCGTGTTAATCAAAATAAAAGATAATATGATTGTTCTTCTACTTTTGAGTGGTCTAGTAGCCTATTGAGGTGGCATTTCTGATGCACGTCGATTTCCTGGGATGCATTTATGGATGTAACAAGTGCATAAATGTTTTGAAATTCTTTACGTATAATATCAATGATATATGTGGAAGCTTTCTCCTCAGAAATAGGAATGTAGCCCATCAACTTTTGTTTCTAGGAGGTGTATTTCAGCTGTGGTTTTTAGGAGTACTGCATGATGGCCACATTCCTTAATGGTTCCTTGAAAGATATAGCTATCTGTTTACATTTACGATGTTTGTTCTTCACCGTTTTAAGCTCTTGCATAAGAATTTCTATAGCTGGATCATCTTTTTGTTTTGAGACATCTCTAAAAGGGACTATGCCATTGAATTCTACTGTAATTTTTATAGTTTAATTGTCCTTCGTTGTTTTCCAGATGCATCTTGGTAGATGAGAGCGATAATGTCATTGGTCACGATACCAAATACAACTGTGAGTTTGTCTACAATAAAGCATGGTTATAAATACTGTCTGCTGATATAATTCAACTATTTTTTCCTTGATATGTCATCATGTACAAGCTGGCGTATGAAATCCTAGTGTTACTGTAGGTGTTTCCTGCCCAATTGATGCTACTTCTCATTGTTCGCATGGCAATTGACACATTCACTGGCATATTGAGTGGCTTGTTCGGGCTCTATGGCCACTTGTTATCAGTTTCTTAATAAATTGGTGTTTCCATGTGTGGTATATATGAATAGTGTTCAACATAGCAAAGGAAATTAACAAGCACTTGGTGGGTACGATCTTTAAATTAATAAGTCCATGGCACATACCTGAAGCATCACACAGTTTTGCTTCATTGAAGTATCAAGTTAAAACGTATTACTTAGTTGATTTTAGGAGAAAGAAGAGTACTTGAGCCTTCCACTCCTGTCTATCTTCATATTTCCTCATATGTTATAGCCCTTGTTTTTCTCTATGCATTTATTCAATCCACTTTCCAAGTAGCTCAAAAATTCATTATTGAACATTTTGTGTTGTTGTGACCTGGAACATAGGTCTTACCAAACTGTTCTCCTCTTTCCTCTGTCATGGACTGTAGTCGGCCAATCCGAGGTCTAATAGAAACAACATCTCTGATCTCTAGAGTTCAATTTTAGGAGAAAGGTTGCTTACTTTTGACTCCACACACCTTGCCGTCGCCTGGACTAGTATCAGATGATTTTTGTTGTTCAGCTATGCGTGAAGTCCTAAATTAGAGAATGGACTTACCATGTTTATGCTGTCTTTTAAGTTGGTGACTTTGTGCACCTCATAACTTCCTTTCTGAGATGACACAGACCTTTGACTTTAGATGGTCACTTGTGTACACATGAGATTCTGCTATGCTGTCATTTGATTACAGTATCCCACTGGCATCAGATTATTTCTTTGCAGTTGTTTCTGCCTCTTAGCTTCTTTAAGTGTACGTACACTTTGCAGGTCACTTGATGGAGAACATTGAAGCAGGGAATGTCCTTCACAGAGCATTTAGTGTATTTCTGTTTAATTCAAAGTATGAATTGCTGCTTCAGGTGTGTCATCTACTTCAGCCTTGGAAATTGAAAATGGTTGTTTGTATGCATAGTAATGTAACTGGAATCTATGTTACTTGTCTCAACTCATCACTCATTTTGCACACTTTGGGAAAGCCAGACAGAGGCATCGGTAATGCACAACTGACTCTTCAGTCTAGACCATAAAACACAAAAATCTCAGAAGTGGCATGTCAATTACTTAGACATATACTTTCTGACATTAGTGCCCAGTCCAGGTAATATAGACCGGAATTCATAGTCAGTTTGTGTCCATGCGATAACCAACTGATGGTATGTTTGATTGACCTGCTTTATCAGCATAGTCCTTGATAGAAGCTATATATTTGTCTTCACTATACATCTAGGTGTCTGGAGCTTAAATCTAGAGATGATGTGCAGTCAATTTTCTGATGGGTGGATATTTTGAAAGTGTTAAAGAGTGTTTCCAAGTCATGGTTTCTCCATTCTCTATACAGCAACGCTCTGCGACAAAAGTAACTTTCCCTCTGGTGTGGACCAATACCTGCTGTAGTCATCCCCTCTATCGTGAATCAGAGCTGATTGAAGAGGACATTCTTGGTACCTCAATTGTATCCTAATTTATGCAGTTAATAAATTATCCCATGTCATTCTCCTTAGACTCGGCTAATCAAGCTTTTTCCATCACTAGGTGTAAGGAATGCTGCACAGAGGAAGCTTCTGGATGAGCTGGGGATTCCAGCTGAAGATGTCCCTGTTGATCAGTTTATCCCACTTGGACGAATGCTGTACAAGGCACCCTCAGATGGAAAATGGGGAGAGCATGAACGTAATTCCCAGCGCCCCCTCTATTATTTTTTTCTTTTTTTAAAAAAAGAAGAGTAAGAAGGAGGAAAAGAAAAAGGCTGGCTTTTAGAATTAGAATGAAGAGTTAGCTCTCATGCCAAGCTCCTGAACAGCCCAGAATAATTGACTAAAGGAAAATGTCTCATTACAATGATGTCACCTTCTTTGTTGTGAAGAGTGTTGATGGAGGGTCTTGGAAATCTAGGGTGCAGCAAAAGCAACAATCCTTAATCTAAATTGGTATGTTGGGACTCCCACCTAGGCAGAGGTGTGGGTTAAATTTAGCAACCTTACCTCATTCAGATCTTGGAGTATCGTCTAGGAAGGGGTGTGGGTGATGTTAAATGTAGCAACCTTCCCCTCTTTCAAGCTGTCTCCAACGTAGAAGTGAGGTTGTGTACATTTGATCCTATACGCCCTGTCTAAGTGAGAATCCATGGTACTAATCTGCTGTGGTTTTGTTTGGAATAAAAGGATATCCCATGCCAAATCTGATTTGTGTCATGCTGCAGTTGATTACCTGCTGTTCATCATACGAGATGTCTCGATGAGCCCAAACCCAGATGAAGTCGCCAATGTCAAGTACGTCAACCAGGTGGAGCTTAAGGAGATGTGCGGGAAAGCCGATGTGGAAGAGGAGGGTGTAAAGCTGTCTCCCTGGTTCAGGTTGGTTGTGGACAACTTCTTGTACCAATGGTGGGACCACGTCCAGAAGGGCACTCTGAAGGGAGCCGCTGATGTGGAAAAAATTCACAAGCTTTAGAAGGAATTGCTAGGAGCTTAAGACTCAGTCGGCTTTTGCCTCTGTTTCATACTCGCATGCGTTAATGTAGGAAGTTCTTTTCTACTGGGTTTACAGTTCTGACAAACTTTGCCTTAATTTTCTTGAAATGTAATCTGGATGTAATGTGATTCTTGGGTTTTAGACAGGTCATTCATCTTTGGGTTTTTCTAAAATAGTTTGTTGGTCGGATCCCAGCACGTTTTGGGGGTTGTGGGATCATTCAATTCTTGTCCGATGTGTAAATTGACCATTTCTTTGTGTTTTTTGGGGTGAGCGAGTAAATTGACCATTAAATGTAACAAAATTGACTTCTACGCATCTGTCTTGTCAGCAAATTTGAAATTTGGACCTGAATAATGTGATTTTGAGTAATTATGACGACGACCTTGGAGAAATTGAATTTGAGATTAAAATTACTTGGAGCAAAATCAAAGCAAATAATGGCCAATACTCGAGATTGGCAGTTCGAATCAAACTAAAACCATACTTTACAACCCCAATGACTCGTCAACCTATGGCCTAAGTCAAGATATTTTACGCTTTCATTCGTCCCTTTACCTTATTTTAATGTGCTTGAATATGAAGATGAATATTCAACATCATCCCAACTGTTATCCAAAAGAAAAATTATATGAAATTACATAGTTATTTTATATTATATCGAAGAAGTCTCAGTCACACAATTAATTAATATTTTGCGGCCTAGAGTTCACAAATATGCTGGTTCGAAGCAATCCATTTGTTAAGCAAATATCAATTTGAGTCCCTTGGGCCTAATTTTATGCCACATACTAATTTGGAGTACCATTTAGATCGTATTAGCCTTTGTGCCCCGAACATATTGCGTGAAAAAAAAGATACTAATGTTTACTTAAAGAGCTAATAAAGGGAGGAGACAACGAAGAACTAGGTCGAGGTGGCCCCGTGAATAAAGCTGAGACCAGGCTTCCTCGCAACCCACCCACCTTCCATGCTGTTTTGTGCCAAAACTAGACCTCCCCTCTCTCTCTTCATTTTCTTATAAAGTGGTTGTGTCATCTCACATGTGATAATTGCAGCCTTGTCTAGCTCCCTTTACTCTTGCATCCAATCTCTCCCTCCGCTTGTATTTCAGCAAGTAAGGCAGTGGGCATCTATTCTTGGGATTTCAGCTTAGGAGGTAATCTAAACTCAAGCTTGTTCCTATTTGTTTGTGAAACAGATTAAATGCTATCCAGTTATTGGGTTTTGGTATGCCTTTGTAAACCCGTACTGTCTCTCTTGTTCTAAAATTTTCAAACACTTGTCAAAAGGACTGCGCAAGGTATTTTAAGCTGTAAGTTTCTTTTTTTTTTTTTTCGATGCTGAAATAGCTAAATCCGCGAAAGCCAAAAAGACAGATACAGCTCGAAACTTTCTCGAGCAATTTTTTTCTTTCTAGTAGTGAGATTCAAATCCTACTCCTTTTTAAATTATATATAAATAGTTATGATTTTAGATCAGTAGTGTAGGGTATTTTCCCTTTATATTAATCATGTTTATTTAATAAAATTAGGTTTGTGTTTGCTATTTTGCTATTAGTTTAATTAGTGAGTTTTTGTTGCTGAAACAAAGCCGATGTTAGTTTGGGAAATCAGGGGTTGTTTAGTGAGGGTTTGGTTGAAAGCTGACAGGTGTTCATGACCTAAAGCGTGAATACAAATTGTTCGAAAAAAAAAAGGCCAAAAGTAAACGACGCCTGAGAGATTCGAACTCTCGCGGGGAAACCCCATGTACTTAGCAGGCACACGCCTTAACCACTCGGCCAAAGCGTCGTTGTGTTCTGCCTCTCCACATCATATTATTTATTTGCGGGGAGTATTTTGGGAGATATATGAAATCTAAAAATGAGGATTTTTTTTCCCTTCTTCTTGTTTGGTTTTGGGTGAAATAGCTGGTTAAAAGATCCATTACTCATGGGGCATTATAGTCGAGAAAGGGTTAGAAATTTGGAACGACTCAAGGAGGGAATTCGATAAAAATCTTGTCCTTTCACGTGTTTTTAGTTGGATAAAATTCACTTACATTTAATAATCTGACTCCAACTACTATGTAGAATTGACTTGACTTAAAGGTTGGACACCTCAATTGTTTTGAAGTTTCATCGACCTAATCCAAACTTATCTAACCCAAATTTGCTTAAAAAAAAATAGTTCGTCTTTTATTTCTAGGAGAAGTTTATTGTGCCAATTTTGCTAGGCAAACTTCCCCCACACCAGACATGATTTGACCCCAACTTCTAATCGAATGACCTATTTGACATGTCTAATTTTTAAAACCTAACTTTTCTTTCTCATGTAGGTGACGATATCGCATGTCTAACATGGCATTGGTGACAACAGCAGAGCTATGTGATGCCAACACCACCCTTATCGAGTCAGGTGATCTACGAGCCCTACACCCCATCTTTCAGATATACGGCAGGCGGACCATCTTCTCAGGGCCAGTGGTCACCCTCAAACTCTTCGAGGACAATGGTCTAATCCGCGAGTTTCTGGAGCAGAAAGGCGATGGCAGAGTGCTAGTAGTCGATGGAGGGGGAAGCATGAGGTGCGCGATCCTGGGAGGCAATCCAGTGCAACAGGCACAGAACAATGGGTGGGCTGGGATAGTTGTGCACGGTTGTATTCGAGATGTCGATGAGATCAATGGCTGTGACATTGGTGTCAGAGCTCTAGGGTCGCACCCCATGAAGGCTAAGAAGAAAGGAAATGGGGAGAAGAATGTGCCAGTAAGCTTTGGTGGTACTAGGATATGTGATGGGGAGTGGCTTTATGCTGATACTGATGGGATCTTGGTTTCTAGGACTGAGCTATCTGAATGATGTTCATATGTGATCGTACATGCTCAATTGGGATGTTGGCATTGTATTAGGTAACCTAATTTTCAATCTAAGATGTATGTGTTTGTGGGTCTCTGAGTGTTAGATGTGTTTGATAGTCCATGAAATGTACCATTTCTATAATTTATGGGGATAATGGTGTTAAAATTGATCTAGATTGTGTGATTGTCTGTTCGTTTAATAGGTAAAGTATTTGAAAAATAACAACGGAAACTAAGGATAAATTCTAGACAAATTAATGAACAAAGGATTTAAGAAACCTTAGTAGGATAAATTGCATCTTATCTTAATGAAAAGAAATCATAAGCGAAGTACATGAATTAGCCTTGTGTAAATTGACAGCCAATCAATTTAATCCGGAACTCTAACAGGACCTTTAAAGATTAATCAATTGAATTAAACATCAGCATAAGTTCAAAGCCTATATTATACACTTAGGAGGATGTACTTTTGGACACCGTGTAAGCGAAATATATATTAATAACCGTTTATATGACAAATGTAATATGGTATCAGTGGCTAGTTAGAAGGGGTATAAGTAGACCTCATCAAGGGGTCGGGGTCTCGTCCGACCTGTCCCGATCCGACCCTAAAAAATGAGGGTCAGGGTCGGTTTTTTTGGGTCTCTGACACACCTCAACCCTCAAATTGAGGGTACCTGACTATGATGAGAGTCGGGCTTAAGTAGAGGTCTTGATCCTCTGATTCGACCCGTCGACCCTCATTTTTTTTGAAAAAAATAAAATATAAAATCAAAGTAAGATACTCTGGGTTTCATTTGTTTAAAAGTTTTTCACTTTATACTTTCTCGTCTTCTCTTAGCCTTCTTCCCTTATTCATCTCTCCAAATCTCATTGGTTCGTAACCTTCTAATACTCCCTCTCTGATATTTGGAGTAGTCATTTCAGTGGACTAATCATTTTAACCGCTAAATTACACATTAGAATGTTTGTAATTGTGATACATTTCATTAAAATACTATATCATCGTCTGAGCATAATTTACCCTTTTGTTGCATAATAACTGTGGGATTTCATTGTTAATCATGTATGTGATCGGTAATTTCAATTCAACCATGAATCTCTTTGATGTTGATTATGGGCAACTAAATACGTTCATTGATTGACTACGCTGTGTCACTGTATTATGCGTCATTTTGGGTTTTGGAGTCAATCTTGAATCATATCCCGTACTTTGTGGGCTATCAATTCGTCCAACTTTTATCTGTGTGGGATTATTTAGACCCCTCATACACCCAGTCAATTAAGCTTGTTTGAATAATTGAGATGACTGAATTGAGTTTGTTATCTTTCGAGGTGAGATTCTTCAAATCTTTGATGTTGGATTCTTGATGAGGCCAATATGTGCAATTCTCAGCTACTATGTTCTGTAAATGAATGTGAAAGTTGAACAACATTGCACGTTGATGCAAGGAGATTCTGTGACAAGGAAATGGGTAAAGCTCACAGGCAGCAAAAACAAAGCTTGAGGGAAAGAATCCTGGGATAACGGGTTTCTTGTGCATTACTTATTCCTAAGGGGCCTTTGTCCACTACTAGTTCTGATTTGGAGTAGTATAGTAGGCAATGAATGGTCTATAAATCTAGGGTGTAATGGAAACTGCGTCTTTGGGATTCAGGGTTAAGTCTGCTACGTCTGACCTCCTGCACTATGCATGAGTAAGACTACTGAGTATTAGCTTGTTTGTTTGTATCACTTAATAGTTATTATTGCTCCTAATGATATCTCAATTAGTTCCTTTTCTCTACAGCTCCTTCAAATAGCATGGCTTTGGTGGCAACTGCACGAGTTTGTGATGGCCACCAACAGCTGATTCAAAGTGGCGAACCGCATGTCCTTCAGCCCATCTTTCAAATATATGGCAGACGTCAAGTTTTCTCAGGGCCGGTAGTAACCCTCAAGGTCTTTGAAGACAACGCTCTAATCCGGGAGCGTCTTGCGGAGAGGCACAATCGGAGGGTTCTTGTAGTTGACGGAGGAGGCAGTTTGAGATGCGCGATTTTGGGGGGTAATCCGATACAAGCAGGCTCAGAATAATGCATGGGCAGGGATGGGTACCAATGGTTGCATAAGAGATGTTGAATGAGATCAATGGTTGTGATGTAGGTGTTAGAGCTCTGGCTTCTCATCCTATTAAGGCCAACAAGAAAGGGATCGGAGAAAGGCATATTCCGGTGACCATCGCTGCGGCTAGAATCTGTGATGGTGAGTGGCTTTACGCTGATACTGATGGTATTCTGGTATCCAAAACCGAGTTGTCTGTGTGAAGTGTCGTTGTTTCAGAAAGGCGATGTGAGATATGTTGTTTGTGAGTCTGTTTCTGAGTGCTCTTTTGGACAGGCCATGTTGTACCATTTTGGGAGTATGCATTGATTGATGTACCTAATGTATCGTAAAATTGATGTGCACTTGGCCCCTCATCAGAAAATGATGTGCATCTGGAATGTTTCATGATCAGGGGGAAAACTGGTCACTTAGCACAGTTGGAATTAGCCTTTCGTTCGGGGGCGGAACCAGGATTCAAAGCAAGAGGGGGCGAGATTAATAATACACATAACATAAATTTTTTAATAGATGGGTAATGTAAACACAAATTTCGAGGCTAAAATAAATTAGACAAGAAATTCTGCAACAA
>NCQV01057079.1:0-12902 GCA_002740545.1 Lophocereus schottii | reverse complement strand
AATTGTTCTAAAATTGAGGTTTTTCCTTTATTAAACCGTATTTGAAGTATTTTACATTTTTAAATGCTTTTTTAAATTTTTTAGGAATTTTTTTATGAAACATTTTTTATGGACTAATTAGTGGAAATTCAAGTATAATGTGGCTTTACCCTTTGGTGGGTTAGGTAATTATCATAACTGGACGACAATGCACTAGACATGCAATCGTGTGGTTAGTCTAGAATTACATGAGTATGAATTTGATGCTTACAGAAGGTTGTGCAAAGTAATCAAACCAAATGGGATGCATCATCTCATTAAGCCTTTGATAAGATTAGGAATACTTGACTAATCAACCCTTGCTACAACCTCCTGAACCTAGACAACCCTTGCTCCTTTATCTTACCACCACTGACACCCCTATAGGAGCAATGCTATGTCAAGACCATCATAGGACATAAATGTCATCCACTACTTAAGTATGAAGTTCCTTAACTATGAGACTTCATATTTAGTAGTAGAAAAATTGTGCCCAGCATTAATTTAGGTAGCCAATAGGTAGCCAACAAACTAAATCACTTTAAGATAGTGGGAAAAATAGGCACGTTGAAGTACCTTCTCGAATAGTCAATTCTCCATGGTAATTTGAGCTTAAAAGACAATAAAAGGAAGCACTATGACATAATTCCTATAAGACTTTCCTGTAGAACAATAAGAAGAAGACAATACGACAAAATTAGACTTTGAAGTCACAAATAACAACGCTAAATATGAAGCATATGACCTGTAGGTACATGTCACATCAAAATTTTGAATGCCTACAGAAACCCCAGTCTAATTATCAACTAAATCACTTAGCATAGAAGGTGAGAAACGAGAGCTTGATGCTCTATCAAGCAACTTACAAAAGATAATGGAACACTTAAGAGATTTACAATTTACATACCTTCCAAGAGAAGAAAACCAGTTAGCAAACACTTTTTAGCAAAGTTAGCATCTATGATCTCAATGTCAAAAGGTGCAACTGAACTATTAATAAGCATAGATAGGAAAAATACATCTATGTACTCTTTCAACATACAAGTGGTTGATCTAGGTGATACTCCTAAGCACAAAAACATCCCGACATGTCGCCTAACTAGAGAATAGCCTTTGAATTCTATGTAAAGATCATGATGAGCGTTACGAAGACTTGAATTCCAATTTATGATGAATGATGGAGTTCCATACAAAAAGATGTCTTCTGTGATTAATCTCCAATGTGTGTATGCAAGAGAGGCACAAACCCTTATAGAAGAAATTCATGCTAAAGACTATAATACACATACAAATAGATCCATGCTATCCAGGAAAATCTAACACCAAGATTATCATTCGATAATCGTGGAAAAAGGTTGCTTTCAATTTTTACGAAGATGTGAAAAATGTCCAAAACATGCAATCATCCAACATGTTCCACCTTGTTTGTTATACACCTCCATCTTCCCCACCTTTCTCAATATGGAGAATAGATATCGTAGGAAAGATCAATCCTAAGGGGACTTATATGCATGACTGTAGCCTAGCAACATACATTATTGCACCAAATGGGTTGAAGTTGCATTTACGCTAAACTGGGTTGAAGTTGCATTTACGCTAAACTGATATCAAAACAAGTGGCTAAATTCTTAACTAATCACATAATTTGTAGATGTGGAGTTCCACATGAGATTATAAGTTATCATGGATCCTACTTCAAGGATGAAACCACAGTCTTTATAGAGCGGTATAAAATTTAGCATAGCAATCTACCACATATCAGATGCAAACCAACAGTGCATCAAAGACATTATGACCAAAATGGATGAAGCTTATAGAAATTGATCCAATAAGCATCCATTCATCATAGGGTTATAGGACATCCATTAAGCAACCCACCGATACCAATCCTTTCTTGCTTATGCATGGGATGGAGGTAGTCTCACAGGCAGAAATGCAAATTCCTTTACTTTGGGTTGCATTAAAAAGCCAAGCATCTGAGCTAGATTGAATATAAGCTCAACGCGAATAGTCAATTGGCATAGACGAAAAGAGACTTGCGTAGTACATCACCTACGTCAATATCAACAGAAGATATCTCGATCATTTAACTTAAAGGTCAAAACCCAAAACATAAAAGTAGGTGATTCGGTCTTAAAAGAAGTTCGAAATCCCATCACGGATTCACAAATTTATCCAGGCTATGTTGCTTGGTCATACTGTCATTCTCGGTTGATTTTTAATCTTTGTATCATATGTAAAACTATGTAATTAATCTGATGATCACCAAAATTTCATTACTTTTTTAGTTTTCTCTTTGTTACAAATAGCAGACAACGTGACTAAATCAAAGAGTTGCCTATAAACTTAATGTCTTTGATGTTATAATCACTAAACGTGACCAATTGACATGAAACTTAACAATCACATGGGATTATTTGGATTTCACTATTCTCTTCCTTGACCCTTGCAGAGACCATTGTTGAATGTGCAATGTTAGTGAATGAATTAGTGTCTCTACCACCGATTGTATCTTCACAATCGGATATAACTCTTACTTGGTAGCCTTGAAGTCAAGTCAATCATCATCTAAGATTGTAGGGGAATGTTTTCTTAAAATCTTGTTATTGAAAAGATTTTCATTTTTTTGAAAATAGGGTAGAGACTCTCTAATTATTTTTACCTAGCTTAAATTTTCCTAAACTAAACTTGAAAGAACAATCGCTTAGGCGAGGGCGAGATCAGGCCTCTCATCTATAGCGATTTTGATTACAACCTAACTACTTATTTTCATTTGATAATATCAACAAAGGTAGACATATATGATGATTGAGCATTTTAGTTGACAGAGGCCATCCTAGGTATTTAAATAGAAAATAGCCAATGCAAAAACCAATCACACTTAGGATTTTTTGCTGCCCCTCACCCCCTTGTACAAAGTAAATATTACACTTGTTAGTACTTGCAAATAAGCATCACATTTGAGAAAACTTCTTAAAACAATCCTATAGAACCTTGATAGAGTTTAGATCCATTCTGAAAATGGTGGCACATCATCTATAAAAGTTAAATGTACCAAAATGAGCCTAGCATATGTCGGGTGTAGAGAGGATCTCTTAGTTTCCAACACCTCCATATAGGTGACAAAAAGGTAGGGTGATAAGTGATCACCTTGTTTATATCCATGAGCCCCAGAGATGTAGCCTCTTAGCTCACTAGTTATATTTATAGTAAAACATAGAATGGTAACATATGCCATAATTTGAGCCACAAAACTATCAGAAAACCCCATAATGAAAAGCGAAACCCTTATAAAACTCCAATCCAAAGTATCATAGGCCTTCATATTGTTGATTTTCATCATGGCTTTAGGAGATATCCCTTTCTTATTATTGTGTTTGACAAGGTGATGAGTAAGAAATAGATTATTAATAATTTCTTTACCTTCGACAAATTGACTTTAAGATACATTAATAATATCAGGCAATACCATTTGCACTCCATTTGCTGTAATATTTGATATATGTTTATAAATAAAATTACATAAAGCAATAGGCTTAAATTCCATAACCTGAGTTGCGTATTGCTTTTTGGAACCAAGGTGATCAGGGTGCTATTAATTTTCTTTAGCAACTTTCCATTCTAAAAAAAAAAAAAAAACAAACATTAAGCAGCTTGTAAAATATAATGACCAAGAATGTCCTAAGACAAACTGAAAAAACTAGAGAGAACCCAACAAACTAGGAACTTTATTTCATGCATATTAAACATAGCTTGCTTGACTTCCTCAACATAAAAGGATGTAGTGAGTAGTTTTTTATGCTCAACATATATCAACATATCACTATGGATCCAAGCCACACCTAGTTGTTTCACTACTTGAGTTGTACCCATCAAACCCTAATTAAAATCAAAAAAAAGCAATGGAAACACCTTCCTATGAAGACTACTCAACACCACGCATATCAATTACTTCATGTCTAGCATTAAAGCACTCACTTTGCTTAATCACACTATGAAATTATTTGCTAATCTCATCAGAATGCTTCAAGAAACCCTCCTTTGGCCTTTATCTAAGCATATTCTTCTTTGCATAATCAGCTAAAACACATTTTCAATCTTTGTTGCTCCACTAAAGAAGGACTTATTTGTAGAGCATCGTAACTTTGAATCAGCTTCATACACAATTGTTATATCTTCATATCTATCTCCCTAAAATTATTTAGATGTAGTATTTTCAGTTGTCCTTTTAATATTTTTAATTTTAGGACAATTTGAAACATCAAATGACTTTGCTCCTAAGAACTCCAGCACTGTTGTACAAGTCTTTTAAAGTCATGATAAGTAGATTAGGCACTCAAAAATTTGAATGGCTGCTTCATTCCTGTAAAATGATCCTTATTTCTATGCAAATCAAACAATCATCAAAAACACCGAGGACTTTAACCCCATGTTAAAAGACCATAAGCGCAACTACACCATAATAATAAAGTATATGCTTATTTCCATAATATTTCTATATTATGTACCAAAATAAAATTTTTAGAGAGTACATTGATGCCAAATGAAATATTCCGTTAATCATTGTTACAAATATAAATTGGTAATGTGTAGGATAAAATCAATAAAACAACAATTTTTGGTGCCTTTTTAAAGATTATATTATAGCATGTATTTATTTTAGTTTTATTTTCTTTCTGATATTCATAAGAGGAATTTCAAATTAATTTCACATGTCAATTGAGGTACATAGTGTTAAATTTGACTCAACAAGATATGGACATGAAAGGCGAGGCTTTGATTGACACGTTTGTTATCTACACAATTTTAATTTTGCTAATTACCATTACATTGATAAATAATTTGTTAATCATGAAATACTTCTAATTATGCTTGAAACATCTTCATTTGAGTATTTTATAGGCTTGTCCATTTCAATTAGAAGGAAAGGGAAAAAGCAAGAAGGAGTTGTAAGGATTTGGAATAAGTTAGAAGGAACGAAAAGAAACTGAGAAGAGTTTTTTAACACAACTAAAATTTTTCTATAAAATTGTATTATTTTATAATTATAGTATTTTGTTTTTTTGATTGTCTTCATTTAAAATTTATAACCATTAACTTGTGAAAGTTATTTTCTTCACATGCATATTATAAGGAACTTGCTTCCAAGCATCTGAAACCTTAACGTAATCTCCGCTCTCCTCTGGCTCATTCCCGCTACAATTTTACCAATGATGGGCCCTAATCCTTCCAATATTTATGTTCTTGTTAGCATTTCTTCTTAGAGTTAAACTTTCTCTCTCCATTTGTGAAAGTTGGTTTTTTGCCCTCTTTGGATAGGTGGTAGAGTGGTATTGTCTCTCCCTTTTGGAGAGTTTCAAGAAATTTGCTTTGAATAATGTTGAATTTAGGATCAAATTGTTTTTGATTGCATGCGAGCGTTGAATGGATGTCAACTCTTCAAGTGTGGTCTGTGATAACAGGTAAATATTTTCAACAAAAAAGCTATACTAGATCAATCTCCTTGTCAAATGTTGCATCAAGAAGCAAGTCATTAATAGATGAGTTAGTAGTTGGTTTTCTTGGGAAAAAGATTTACTTTGTTATTATAATCTTGTAATCATATAAATTCAATACATATTGTAAGTGTCATACGTCTTTTAGTCAACGACTTAGTCCTTTATTTGTGAAAAAGAAGGTATTTCGTAGTCTTATCTTATAATTTTCATTATTTCCATACATCAACAAAATTATTTTCATTAAGATAACCCAGCAAGCATATGTTGACAAAAGAAATCACTTATTTTGAATTTTATTTTTGTGAAACAAAATTAAATCTATAAATGAATTTGATATAAAAAAATATAAAAGAACTTATTATTTAAATTTGTATGATAAATTAACCATGTCCTTTAAATACTAACAAACTAGATGTTTATACTTTATATGCTCTGAAAAAGTATAGAAATCCATATTCTAGAATTAAATGATACAAATAATTTGAAAAACATTCATATCAAAATCACTCACGTTGAGATTATCAACCCCAACCAGATTTTCAAGTTTCATTTGCTATGTCATTTCCAAGTCACTTCATGGCATGTTTAATATAAAAATTAGCATTCGGGTCCACTATGGTAGGGGTTAATATTTAACTGACTCAACAAAATTGGATAAAAAATTTTGAAACTACCCATGCTTGGGTAATAATCTTTTGGAGTACAATTGTTTGGCTTAACAATCTTTTGGATGATAAATATTTTTATTTTTGACCCAGACTTTTCTAAAATTACAAGTTGGCAAAGTAGGGTGCAACTTTTAATTTTTGTTTTTCCAGGGTGTTTAAAGAAATAAGATTTATTTCGTGATTTTTGCTTCTTATAATGCCTTTATTGGCACTAAAGATCATAATCTACTACTTATATCATAAATATTATATTTTCTGTGATTAAAGGCCTGCAATGCTTAGCAAAATAATAAATCTTAGTCAAAGATTTTTGACCGTTACCTAAGCTTACTCAACGTTGGACCCTGGCATTCCTCTAGTTTCTAATTTACAGAGATTGTTAATCTCAACAACACCTTTTTTAGATCAAGTGTAGCATGGATCCGTTTCTTTTCTTATATCGGACCTTAGTCATTAATCAATTTTTTATATTTTTAAGGATAGTGGAACTTTAACTAGGAAATTATAATATAAAAGACATAAGGTTTGATTGAATACTGGGAATCTTCTTTATTGAAAGTTTGAAAATGGGCATATTATAATGGAAATATTTGAAGAATTTGAAAATGGGCATATTATAATGGAAATATTTGAAGAACGACTTAAATATCTAAGATCATAAGAGATGCTTGCTCATAGAGAAATGGAGAAATCCAACTTCTCTTTTGCTGAAGCGTAATCAAATGATTACATCCCTTTACAACACTCAACTTCTCCTTTTATAGAGGAGATGGAATATATAGGATGTCCTAATAGCTACAGTACACGTATTGTTATAGATGCTTTCACATGGCTAAAATAGACTGCATTGTTTTACTGACTTGATACTTGGCAACATAACACAAAATGGTGCACTAACTTTTTAGAGTAACTAATACCCATAGGACTAGTCATCCATATTAGGATTCTACATGCCTTCATCTCCAATAATGTCTTCCAATCCATCATTATCTAGATAATTATCAAAATTTTCATCAAGTTTAAGATGCTCTGAATTCCATTTTTCAAATATTCAAGTAGATACCTCTTTCCTTTTTATGATAGGAATTTTCTGGATAAATTCTATTCTGAACCTCATGGTTTGACATAAAAAATTTTATGAAGGTACAACTTTAGAAATGATTTTTCGGATCACCCAACTTTGGTACAAATAATTTTTGGAACCAAACCTGACAGAACTAACTTTTTAAATTGCAAAAATCCCCCTAAGGTTTTAAAATTTTCATTTTTAACCTCAATCTTTTAAAACTTACTTTCGAAAAATTTAAATTTGTGCTTGTGCTTTTCTGCTCATAGGTACTGCTCGAAGCCCTCTTTCAACTAGTATCAGAGCCTGGTTTACACTTAACCAGTATGATGAGAAGCTAATGTCTATGCAACATGAGATAGCACTGACAATCTTATTAATTGACTTATCCATTGAAGAGTAAATTGCTGAACAACAAGAGCAAATATTCGAAGAACTCTACTATGATAATCTTCTAAAGTTTTGGGATAAACATAAGACAATTGCAAAGGTTATTTTGTTAAATCCCAATACTATTATTTGAATTCAACAAATTGTGTATACACACCAAGATATTCAAGAATTTGATAAATAACTTACAGAACTTTGGATAAAGGATTAATCAAGAATAGCAAGAGCCCTCACATCAGTCCCGCCTTCATATTAAGAAATCATGCTGAAGAAAAAGGAAAAAAGCAAGAATGGTAATAAATTATAAAAGCTTAATGACAACACTGTCTTTGATGGTTATTATATTTCTAACAAAATAGTCTTTTTTAATAGAATTCAAGGAATCTCTTAGTTCAAGAAAATGGATTCAAAAGCAGATATTGGCAGATAAAAATGGATAAAGAAAGCATTCTATTAAATGCATTTAGTGCTTCTCAAGGACATTATGAGTGGATAATAATGCCATTTCGTCTAAAGGACACACCTCAAATATTCCAAAGAAGAATGGACAACTTCTTCAAAGACCTTAATCACTATTGTTTAGCTTACATTGATGATAGCCATGGCTTTTCCAAAACCATAGAACAGCACAAAGATGATGTCCTAGCTGTCACCTAAAGATGCATTAATCATGGTATTATATTTGATAAAAGCAAGTGCATTTATGCTGAACAAGAAATTGAATTTTTAGGTCTAGAGATAAAAGTTGGACAAATCTTTCTACAAAAGCATATTCTAGAAAAAAATAGAAAATTTCACTAAAAATATTGAAGATAGGAAGCAGTTAGCAAGGTTTCTTGGATGCCTTACCTATGTTTCATATTTAATTAAAGATTTAGCTAAACTTAGAAAGCCATTGCAACAGAAACTCCAAAAAGAAAGAAGTCGGACATGGACTCCTAGTAATTCAAAGATTGTTCAAAATTTCAAAAAGATATGTAAAAATCTTTCTGTTCTTAGTTTGCCTAATGAAGGAGATGATTTAATTCTTGAGACGGATACCAGTAATGAGCACTGGAGTGTAGTACTCAAAATCAAAGAAGGAGAAAAACTCTACAAATATTGCAGTGGAAGTTTTAATAAGGCAGAATGCAGCTATATATGATTGAAAAAGAAATTCTTCCGGTGATAAGAGGAATTAAAAAGTTCTTAATCTTTCTAGCTTCAAAATGTTTTCTTATCCGAACTGATCACAAAGGAATACTTGATTTTATGAAAAAGAATTTATCAACTATGCAAGTGCAAAGATGACTCATGCATTAGCAATTACGGCTTAACAAGTTTTCCTTTTCTATTGAACACATGTAGGGATCAAAGAACTCTTTGGTAAATAATTTAACTTGAGAACTCACCAATGGTGATCATCATAACAGAACTCCCGCCAGAAAAGGAGGAAACCTAAAATGAAATGTCATTGCTGCTAGAATGGTTTTCTCTTTCTGTTAAGGTCCCTATTGATTATTTAGAATTCTATACAAAAAGTAGATCACACTTTGGCTTGCTATCTTCTAGCTATCTAGTAGCCCAAATATTTTCCCTTCTAGAGTTGTAAATTATTCCAAGAAAAAAATAAGTTCTTATGTTCAAGAAAAATGGTTTAACAAGTGGCATGTAGCCTATATTAACTATTATCATAATCACTTCTATGATATTTTGGAATCGTGGAGTACAACGATCTGCTTTCTTGATAGATCTGGACTTGATGGTGTTAGTTTTCTAACAAATTTAATCTCTCCAAGTGACCCAGTCGTAAAAACATGGGAATATGAAATGGTACTTTATCTTATGTAAATCTCATATCCAAAGTTCTCATTCTTCTTAAGACTAACGAAATTCCAACAGTGCATGTTAGAAGGATTCATTGGATTCTCATATCTCCTGATGACCCAACAAAAATCCCATACATTAGATTCCTATACGTGGAGGTGCATTGTGTATTAATTGAGTATGAAAATGGAAAAGCCAAATCGGCGCATTATTTGGTTCAACTAGTTGATTTAGACAATCCAGAGATCAACAACAAGAACGATTTTCGAAATGACAGGAGTTAGTTACTGATATTGCTTTAGCAAGAGCCATTGAATTCTTCAATATTTACCATCAAATATAGGCAATGATCGAGTAAGGAGTAATTCTAATGCACTGTGAAAATACTACTTTCGTCTTTCATAATGAGTTCAGCAATTATATGAAGGTAGAAAGAGCTACTTCATAAGATGTCTTTGATTATCTCTTTGATATTGGAGCTGGAAAATTATTGTTAGAAAAAGAAAAGAAATACCTTCATGAATTATTTGAAACATGGGATCCAAAGTATCTTCAACTAGATGAAGATTTTGATGATTATCCGAATAATGATGGACTGGAAGATATTATTAGGGATAAAAGCATGCAGAATCCTAATAATGGTAACTAGTATTGTCAGCATTAAAAGTTCTGAAAAGAGATTGCTCTATTATTGAACTATTTTGACATGTGTCTGACTTGTAAAATAACATAGTCTAGTATAGCGATGTGAACGTAACTATAGCCATGTGTAAGATCATTGTGTACTATATCCGTTAGGGCATCCTATGTATTCTAAACCCCTCTATAAAAGGAGAGACTGAGTGCTAAGAAGAGACACGGTTATTTAAGCATTTTTCAGTAAAAGAGAAGTCGAGGTTCTTTATTTCTCTATAAGCAAGCATCTCTGATGATTATAGTTGTGTAAGTCCCTCTTCAAATCTTTCCATTGTAATGTTTCCACTTTCAAGCTTTTAATAAAAAAAGTTTCCCGATAGGGAATGTTATTCAATCGAACCTCATATTTTAAATATTATAATTTCTTGATTAAAGCTCCATTGTCCTTAAAAAGATTAAAAACTTGATTAGTTACTACAATCCGAGGTAGGAAACCAAACGGATATGTCTTGTGCCTAATCTAAGGAATGTGTGATTGAGATTAGCGATCTCTTTAAACTGGAAGCTAGAGGAGTCCCAAGGTCCAATATCGACTAAGTTCAAGTAATGATCGAAACTCTCTAATTAACCTTTAATTATTTTACTAAGCATGGTGGGCCTCTAATGATAGAAAATATAATATTTATGTTATATGTAGTAGATTGTGACAACTAGTACCATTAAAGGCATTATAAGAAGTTTAAACATTAATATAAGGCTAGTTTTGCAAAAAAAGGCCAAAACTTGAATATTTGCATTTTGAACCCCAATTGGCCCAAAAGCAAAACCTTCATAAGGTTCAGGGGTATAAAAGTAAATATTTGTCACCCAAAAAATAGATAACGCAAATAGTTGTGCTACGAAAAATATTTACACTAAACTAAGTAGTCCCATAAATATTTTTCTAAAAACGAGCTATCAGTAAATTATTTCACCAAATCTTAAGGGACTGAAAAGCAATTTATTCAAATTTTCTTGCTCTAACATCAAAGAGTATCTTCTAAAGTGTCTCTTCTACCTTCGTATATTTGCTAAACTCATTATGTTAAGTGAAAATAGTGTTCCCGTAATGCAACAGTATATTTCCACATTTAATTAATGCTCACATTTGATGATAAATATTGTAAAATCCAATGACTCTTATTAAAGTATGATCGCTAACTACTTATTATCGCTCAATAAACCATTCTTATCGTTAATTATTGGGATCTTCTGGATCAATCAATTAAACCAAATAATGTGCTAGTTTGGCCTTTCAATTTTCATACTCAACCATTACGCAATGTATCTTGACATAGACTTTTCTGGTACGGAAACTTTTTTTGACCATCTAGAGATGTGAGATCCAATGTATCATTTCAGACATCTGCTTTTGAAACTTAGTTAGTCTTATGGGTACTTCAGATGTGCAATTTCTATGAGGTAAGCTAGCATCTCGTACTCCCAGATTTTCATAATGGGGTTATCTAGAGGGATTGAATTCACTAGGAATCTAATGCCGCCAACTCTAGATATATCGAGGAAGAAGATTGTAGCACAACATAAGCATCAAATACTACAGGAGTAATTATGATAACAGTCTATGCAGGCTGCATGTCAGTCACTGAACTATTTTTCTTGAACATATGAACTTATCTTTTCTTGAATACCATAAGGACACCTTAGGTAATTCATTTAACTCTAAAAGGTTGAATATTTGTACTATTAGATAGGCAAAAGATAGCAAATCAAAGCATGATCTACTTTTTATATGAAATTTCAAAATGCCCACAAGGATTCTATTAGAAGGAGAAACCTGCTCTAACAATAACGGCATGTCATTTTGAAATTTCTCCTTTCCCGGCAGGAGTTCTACTATGATGATCACTATTTGTGAGTTCACGAGTTAAACTATCTGCAGAGAATTCTTTGACTCATGTATATGTTAAATAGAGAAAGAAAATAGGCTAACCCATAATTAGCAACGTAACAGTCACCCTTGCACTGCATATTTAATAAATTCTTTTCACAAACTAAGTACTCTTTTATAATTAGTTTGAATATAAAAAGGTTTAAGGGCTAAAATGATTAAGAACTTTTCAATTCTCCTTGTGACTGTAAGAAAAAATTTTTTTTCCATAGTAGGATAGTTGCATTCTATGTACTAAAACTTTCACTACAGTATTTGCATAGTTTTTCCCTTTCTTTGATTTTGTACTGCACGCTAGTGCTCATGGTTTGCATCTGTCTCAAGAATTAAATCATCTTCTTCACTAGGCAAATTAACAACAAGAAGATTTTTGCACACTTTTTTGAAATTTTGAACAATATTTGAATCGCTAGGGGTCTATGCCCAACTTACTTCCTTCTTAAGTTTCTACTGCAATGGTTTCGTTAATTTAGCTAAATCTTTAATGAAAGCTGAAGCATAGTAAGACAGCCAACAAACCATTCTAATTGCTTTGTATCTTCAATCTTCTCAGGGACATTTTTTATTTTGTTCCCGGAATAGCTTTTATAAATCGACTTGTCCAACTTTTATTTCCAGACCTAAAAACTCTATTTCTTGCTCAACATAAATGCACTTATTTTTACCAAGAAAAATAAAATAATCAATGCATCTTTGGATAATAGCTAGAACATCGTTTTTATGCCATTCTATGGTCTTGAAAAAGACAATGACGACAGCTAGAACATCATTTTTGTGCCATTCTATGGTCTTGAAAAAGACAATAATATCATCGATCTAAACTAAACAATAGTGATTAAGGTCTTTGAAGATATTATCCATTCTTCTTTGAA
>NCQV01057064.1:0-29225 GCA_002740545.1 Lophocereus schottii | reverse complement strand
TCACCTCGGGCAATAGCAACAATGAAGGGGAGGGGAAGAGGCTTTCCCTTTGTCTAACACTTGGCTGATCTTATACGTCCATAGATTACTTTTTGTTGAGTATAATTTAGTACAAATGATCATAATTAATTTAGTTTAGTTGCACCAACCTTTTGGGCCCTGAATTTGGCTTAAACGAATTAGGCCTGAAAAGTAAAGGCACTTCACTGAGATAAAATTTTCGCGTTCCTCGAAATTAAATTTTTTTGATGCTATGAAAAATTATTTAATCTCTTAAACCATATTTATTAGGTCATACTATTGGTTCACTCGAAATTTATGATAATTAAAACCCGAATTGCAAAGTAAGGGCCCACACGAATTTTTTCCAATTGGAATTATTAAATGCGATAAATCAATACGGGAAAATTAATAAAGTTGCTTAATTAAATAAAATAAACATGATTTAGGGTCAGGCCATTATAGTCTTCCCTCCTTAAAGAGTTTCATCCTTGAAACTTATAAGCTTTGACAAAACATACAAGTTCATCTTAAATAGATGTGGGTACGTGGCATACATCTCATCCTTGATTTCCCCAAGGGGCTTCTGAGGAGGTATGATTTGGCTAATGTACTTGTATCAAAAGGTATCTACTTGATACTTAACTACTTAATCCTATGATCTAGTATATGGGCTGGGTGTTTTTCAAATACTAGACCCTCAGTGATTGCAATGGGTTTGATTAAGAGAGCATGGTCCGGATCTGAAATATACTACCTGAGTTGTAAGGTAAGGAATACGTTATACACATGTTTGAGTTATATAAGCAGATCTAGTTGACAAGCTATGGGGTTTAATCGTTCAATAAACTTATATGGTCCAATAGATCTTAGCCTCAATTTATCTCACATTTTAACAAATTTCTTAAAAACCTTATCATCTACCTGAAACACTAGGGTTCTCCTTTTATCGGCATGCTTTCAAGAGTCTTTTGATTTATGTCACCTCATTGAATGTTAAAGAAGATCTTCATGACCTAAAAAATTTTTGTCATCAATGTCTGCCTCATTTTATCGTGATGTTTCATGTAAAATTCTCTGCTAGTATTTTCACAATATCAATTGGTAGGAGTTCCATGCTTTCTTCAAATGCAAATGTTGGCCCTAAGTCGCGAAGTACTATATGGTCCAAGTCCAACTTAAAAGAGTTAGATCCATTGATATTTTTAGATGTTTACCCATGTGCTACTAATTGAACATCCAAGTTCTAAAGCTCTCTCACGAGGTTCAACTGACTAACGACTACAGTGTTAAAGTATGTTATGCCTTCCTTGTCAGGGCATCTGCGACATTATTTGCCTTTCTTGGGTGATATTGGATATGCAAGTCATAATCTTTAATGAATTCTAGTCAACACCTTTGTCTCAGATTAAGCTTCTTATGAGTGAAAATGTATTTCAAGGTTTGATGATCAGTATAGATCTCATAGGGTACTCCATACAAGTAATGTTTCCAAATTTCAGTGCAAAAACCACAACCGCTAGTCCTGGGTCATGGGTAGGGTGATTTCTCCTCATAAGGCTTGAACTGTCAGGAGGTATAAACTGTGACTCTATCTTCTTGCTAACTTTGTAGCTTCTTTCAAAAAATTGGTCAGGGAAGATGTTATCTTTAAACAATCCTTCCTAAAACTCAATAATACCCAGTTAAACCCGAAATCTTTCTAATCTCAATAGCATTGCTCAGCCTTAAGCACTTTGTAACTGCTTTCACCTTTTGCAAATTAATGTTAATCTCTTCCTTTGAAACCACATGTCCCAAAGATACCACTTCTTCTAACCATAACTCACGCTTCTTGTATTTGCTATGTAATTGATGTTCCCTTAAGGTCTACAACACCATTCTCAAATGGGTAATGTGTTCATGTTTACCTTTGGAGTAAATCAAGATATAGTTTATAAATACCACCATAAACTTGCTGAAATAGGGTATAGAAACTCTATTCATAAGATTTATAAAGACCATGGGCCATTTGTCAGGCCAAAAGGCATCACGATGAATTCATAGTGACCAAACTTGGTAGTAAGTGTGGTTTTGGAAATGTCTTCAAGTATAATCCTAAGTTGATGGTATCCTAATCTCAAATAAATCTTGGAAAGGACCCTTTCTCCTTATAGTCAATCAAATAGATCATCTATTCGGGGTGATGGGTATTTGTTTTTTTAATGGTAATCTTATTCAGCTCCTTATAACTGATACACATGCTCAAGGCTCCATCTTTCTTCTTCACAAATAGAACTAGGGCACTCCATGGTGACACAATTGGTCTGATAAATCCCTTCTATAACAGCAAATCTAATTGTATCTTTAGTTTTACAGGCTCTATTGGAGCCATAGGATACAGTGCTTTAGAGATACGTTGGGTATTAGGAATTAATTCAATCTCAAAATCAATTTCTCTTTCGCGAGCCAGTCCTGGTAACTCTTTAAGAAAACATCTCTAAATTCACAAACTATAGGGATATCTTCTACTTCTTCTCCCTGTGGTTGAGGGTGAATAACATAACGCCAATATCCAATATATCCTTGACATAAGAACTCACTTTGCGTAAAAAATATATTTCTCTCCCTCGTTCATCCTTTGAAATAGTCTTAAGGTCCTCACAATCTATCTTAACCCAATAAGTACACAACTAGCTCATTTCCAGAATGATATCAAAGTCTGATGAGTAAAATTGAATTAAAATTCCAGAGAACAATATCCGAACAATAGTAATTGGAACAAGTTTATAAGAGATAGGACACTAAACTCTAGAGTCATTGGGTAACTTGATTCAATAATTGGTTTCTGTCTCCTTATTTTCAAGGTTAGGTTGCATGACATATCGAGTGGATGTAAATGAATGAGTGGGAATGGAATCAACCAATGCACAAAATGGCTTTGAAATTAAAAAGAGTATTCAAATAACTATCGTACTAGAGGTGACAGCTTTCTTCTTGCTTAAAACATAAGCCCTTCCTACAGCTATAGGCCTTGAAGTAGGAGCCTTTGTCTATAGCCTTTAGTCTTCATGAACACGCAGAAATGAGGTGCTCTGGGCTACTGCATCACATGCATTTACTGGTTCTCACTCGACACTCAGGAGTGGGATGGTTAGTTCTTCCACATTTCCCATGGGGCTCTACTAAGCCTGCAGGATGACTCTTGGGGGGAGCAGGAGTAGATTTCTTCTAGTTTACACTTTTGTCCGGAGCTCCCTGTTTGGTCCATCTCCTCTTATAATTAATCAGGTTCAAGGCCCTCAATTTTGCCTTCACTCATTCCACTTCAGCTGCTCGCTTATATACCTATTTATAGGTAAGGATTGGTTGACCAGCTAGCTAGTTGCGAATATAGAAAGCTAATCTCCCTTCAAATCTCCTCATCTTAGTCCTTCCACTGACACGAACTCCAGAACAAACCTAGATAGTTTTGTGAATTTGTTAGCATACTACATTATAGTTATACTACCACTCATCTTCAGTTCTTTCAAAAATCCACTCCAAGTGAAGTGAGGCCCTAAAAGCCTTTTCTTAATAGTTTCCCACCAAAAGTCTAGTTTCTCAATTAAGACAAATGTTCTAATGTTCACCTTTTTATCCTCTGGAACCTCTACTATTGTAAAAATTTTTTTATCCCACTAATTCATGTTTCTAGCTCCACTGGGTCATACTTTCCATCTTATACCTTAGGGTTGCAACGCCCATCTTATCTGTTAATTTATTAACTTTATAAGGGATGTCGGAAGGTGCTGGGGCTATTCACTTCATAAGCTCAAACCCCAAGGTCCATTAAAAGTTGGAGTTCCCATGTTGCTAACCAACTCATGGGGAATTGAGGGCGTTCCACTAAGGGTTATTGACATATTACACTAAACTTGGTCACCTAACCCTTGACCATCATATAAATTTTTTTCTATTTGGGTTTTCGTATTATTTTACACATATTTTGATATTCAGACTATCCATTCAGTTGAGTAATTCAGTCAACCGACTACAACCAACATATAAGATACACACACACAACAAATACAACTAGCATGGCCCAAATATTATTAGAATATAACACAAATCTTCATTATATCCTTGCCATAATTGCTCGTGTACATATATATACATGGTTTCACCAAGAATATCACATCTAATTGACCATCCAAGGTCAACCTTTACATCTACCTCCTAACTAAAACACTACTTATCCCCATTAGACTAAGTCCGCCACATGTCCAGAAGTAGGTAGGACTAGTCAACACAATCGGAAAGACCTATCTCACTCTATGCAATGTCATAACCTGCACAAAATGCATCTATTACAAATGGCTATACTATATACATGTGGGCTCAAAAAGTAATCTATCTAAGATGTCAACGTATAATATGAATTAATCTAATGATCCCTAGATGGATCATAGTCTAGGTCAGGCTCATCCCAGCCTCCCCGCCTTAGTCAAAACTATTATCTAAAGCATCAATCTCTGCATTCTCATCCTCATCATCGAGCTGATACCCCTCTAATTCTAGTTCCTTCTCTAAGTCTTCCATGAGGTCACCATCAGAGCTAAACTATGGTGTATCAGGCATCTATAACAATATGGGCCTCATTTGATCCATTAGATCTAGGGATTAACTCTCTAAGTCCCAATGGCTTTGGGTTGTTAGGCAGCTAGGGAGTGCTCAGTGCAGGAGGTGATGGTAATGATGGGGGAGATACAAAATGTAGTGAAAATATATACTGCAAATGTCCATGTTATTCCTTCTTGGCTCAAACTCCTCCTTTAATAATAGCTCAATGTTAATGTTAGCGTAAGCCTCGTGAAAATGAAATCTAGGTACGTCCCATCCCAAGGCTCAAGTAATCATAAAGTCATGATATCGGGTCTTATACTTGACCCAAGGGCCAACTGTAGATAAGGTCCACAACAACCTACGTGTATAGACCATAACACTATGAAACTCAGAAATAAGGTCTTCATGTGGGCTACCATACTAGCATATAGTATAGAGATGTGAATAGCCACAGAAGTACCTGACATCATATTCATTGCATATGGATCCATCTAACAAGGAGGAAGATAAGTAAAGAACATAGGAGAGATAAACAGGCATTTTTACTGTCATAAATCTCTAATGTCATAAATCTATATGATATATTAATAAGCTTCACTAACTAACCTTCTCACCCTCCAATCTCTATTCTCCATACTCCATGTCCCATCATAGAAAATTAACCTGGCTCTGATACAAAATCTGTAACGCCACCAAATTAAACAAGTTTCACTGTTTGCATTCCCTTTATTAAATCCATGAATTAGGACTAATGAACTCGATGATAGGGCATTACCCGCGTCCAAAAGGACAAGACTTGAAGTATGTGTACTAGAAATAACATAGATATGCATAGTTTCAACCATACACATTTACACATTATAAGACCATATACAATCAATTATAAACCCATGTATGGTTTATACGCCACAGTAAAGCAATTCATCATATAATCTACACCTTCATTCACTATAGATTTCAATATATAGCTCCAAAATATGCATATACTATATTATTCAACATGAAATTATGATATTTTATACCCTTATATTATCTAATATTTTCTCGGAATAAATTGTTAAATTAGAATTTTAATACATTTTTATTTATTTTATTGGGATTGGACAATTTGGAAAAAAATGAATAAAATGCATTACAGTTTGGACCAAGAAAGGGAAAAAAAAAAAAAAAGAACTAAGCCCAGCAGCACTGGCCCAGCTCGTCCTCCCCATCTCCAGCATGTCTTTAGTAGTTATGCTCCACACACGTGACTCCTATCTTCTTCCCTACCCCCTCCATCCCCTTCCTTCTTCTCCTTCTTCAATCAATCCTAGAAATCGCATAGCAAGAATAGGGCAGGGTAGCAAGTGTGCCTCTTCCTCTCCGTCAACCCTTTTCACCTTCCTCCACGAATGTAGCTGAAGCTATTTTTTTCTCTCTCTCCTTATTCACTCCACCATTATTCACCATCATTAATAGACAGTTACAAGATGAAGATGTGGGGTGCTGAAGGGGCTGAATTTGACTTTTTGGGGAGCTTTCAATGGAGGCCGAAAAACAGAGTACGATGGGGGGTTCGAGTAGCAAATTAGGGGTAGCTTCAGTTTTTCAGTCTTTCTTCCTTTTGCTTTCTTTTATTTCGGATCTAGAATTTCCATTTTCTCAACTAGTGTAACTTGGTTTGGGTTGTTAAAGTTCATTAACAACTCTAGTTCCACTTTTGAATTACTCAAATTGAAGTCCAATTACTCAATTTATTTTCCGTCGCTTCAGTACTGCTGGCATTGTTGCTTGGATTCAATTGGCAGTGTGTTCTGTTTTTAGCTTTCAATTTGCTTTGCTCAGGTGTTATTTAGACTTTGTTCTATTGAGCCTCCTTTTACTTAGCTAGTTTTTGAGATAAGAGTCATGGGTGATTACAGAATTTTGCTTTATCCTGTTAAAAGGCTAGATTGAACATGAGCTAAGTTAGTGCAGAAATCGTTTCGAGGTTCGTCTACATTTCTAGTTAGCTTCAAAGAATTTAGTGGGGTGCATTAGTTAATAATCATAATTTCACACCCATCCCTGAGGACGATACGCGTAATTGCTACGGCGATAAACTGTATGCTTGTGGAAAATCACAATAAGTTTTTGGTGCCATTGCCGGGGAAGGTATTATGAGATTAGGTTGCTTCGAGTCGTAGTTTAGTTATTCGAGTCATCTGCATCAATTTCGTTTTACTTTTATTTTCGTTCTAGTAGGTTTCGATTGCATTTTAATTTTATTTTAGTAATTTTGTTTAGATTATTTTCGATTGTTGAAGTAAGTTCATGTTTTGATTCCAGTTGTTTAGATTAGTTTCGTTTCAATTTTTAGACATTATTCTGGTGTGATTTTTGAAGTTCTAACCAATTTGGTTTTTGTGCAGGAAAAAAAAACAAAACAAAACAACTTTCTGGTTAGTCTTTGCTTGTTTAGGGTTTTAGTTTATTTTCTATTTTTAGTTTAGTTTATTTTCTATTTTCTATTTTTCTTATCCTAAAAAAAAATGATGCTCATGCTTAGTATTTATCTTTTGTCATTTTGGTCTTTTTCTTTTTGTAATCTTGTTTTATTTTTGTTGGTTTATTTTGTGTGCTCAACTTGCTTATTTCAACCTCATGTTTTGTTTTAGTGATTAGTTCACGATTAGTGTCCTAAAGTCATTTTCATTTTCTTTCCTGAAAAACAAAACAAAATTGAAAAGCCAAAAAAATTGAAAAATTCATCAAAAGTCCCAAAAAAACAAAAGAGTTTCTGGAATGCCAGTTTTTAATTTTCCACAATTTGAGCATGAACCTTTCTGGAGTTATTTATCGCGACTTAATCATTATCATGCTCAATTGAATCAGAATTTTCAAAAATGGAAAATTTATGAGGTCATTGCTATGGGTCTAAATTCTGAATCTTGGGGTTATATTGAGTCCATTTATCCTGGAGGTGCATTAGGCTTGTTGTCTAAAACTCAAGATGAAGTTTGGGATTTCTTTGAAAAATTAGCTTGGGATACATACGTGTTTGAACAAGCTAAAAATAATTTTGGATACCCAATTTTTGAGGAGTCTGTTTTTCATGCTAATCCTTACCCCCATGATCATTTTATAAACTCATATGACCCATCTTATTCTTCTATGTCTCCTGTGTTGTGCGATTCTTGTGAATCTTCTGACCATGATGTTCTTACTTGCCCTTTTCGTGCTTATGTTAATGCTAATTGTGCAAGTATAGAAAAGAAAATAAATGAATTGACAGATAAAATGATGGAGAACATGAAAGAGAGAATTGCTGAATATTCTCAATGTTTTAGTCAAAATAGGGAGAACTGTAATGAGTCTGACTCTAGTTTCGGATCTCCTAAATTTAAAGTTAGTCTCTAAGATAATGATTTTGAGCCCTCTTATTTCGCTCGGCCTAATTTGAATACTATCATGCCTTTGCCTAGCGTAGAGCAAGAGGAGGACTTCCTTAATTCTCTATCATCTGACCTTGCACCTCATGCTAGCTCACTTAAGGATGTCACTGAAGATGTGCTAGTTTATGCTGACCCACCTGTCCCATTTAATGACTCTTGTGAGTTTGAGGTGGGTGAACAATTTCAAACTGCTAGTGAGTTAGATATGAGCATCTAGTCTGACATTAAGCATCATGAGATAGATGGATCAAAAGAAGCTAAATTTCAGGAGACATGTGTGGCGGTAATTGAACCAACTATTTTGGACTTTGATGATGATATTCTTTCTATAGAATATGAATCTTTTTTTCATAAGGGTTTGATGCCCATGTGGCTTTGGATGTGGATTTGTGTGCTGAATATGAATCTTTTTCTTTTGACCCCATCTAAGCTGACCTTCTTTTTGAATCTTACAAGTCTAAATTTATTGAGTCTGAGGCCATTGTCACTGAATATTTTGATTTAGTCCAGACTCATGGGCGTATTGAACTTAAAGGACTTATGGATTTAGGACCCTTTGCTTTGCCTAGACAGTTTGTTCGTGACGATCCTATTTCTAGGATGATGACCCATATGCTAGCTAATTTTGAGTATGTCTGGCTATTTTCTAATTGGGCCCACCAATTTGACAAGTTAAAACGGGCCCTCACTTGTGCTGCATTATTGTAGTGGATGTACTCTATTTGGTACCAACTTTCTCATGTTCATTGTCTTAATTTTATCGAGAGTTGGTCTTCTGTGTTTCACAAGCTGCTTCGTGCTTTATTGGGATTTGATTTTGATAGCAATGTTCCATTTGATATGAAGTAGCTGATGCTCCATAAGCCTCTATTTAAGCACATTTCAACTGGTTATAGCTTAAGTGTACTTCTGCACCTGACCTGGTATAATCATTTCTCTTTATCTCCTCTTTTTAATTTTATTTTCGTTTGTATGTATTTGTTGCTTTGTTTTATTTTTATTGTTTTATTTTTCAGTTTTCGAGTCATGCCGCTTTTCTTTCTTTTTAAGTCTTAATCTTCTTTTTGTATATTAGTTTTTCTTTTTAGTTTTTTTTCTTTTGTCTATTTTTTTTCACTCCCAATGAGGACATTGTGAGATTTAGGTGTGGGGGTGGGGGAAAAACATTTGAAAAAAATTGAAAAAAAACTGAAAAATTTTGAAAAATCCAAAAAGGTTTCTATTTTGTTTTTGGGGAAGTTTTGTACTATTCTAATGAGCTTAAATCCCCTGTACCTTGATTTTTAGCTTATATATACGCATGATGTGCATGTTAGGTCTCCATCCTTGGTGTATCATTCTTAGCCCTAATTCTAACCCCAATTATTCATCATTGATATGCAATCCAATTCTTACTTATACCATCGTCATTATTCTAACGTCTTAGTTTTCCATTATTGGCTCTCCCACTTGTCTTTGACACGATTGCTTGAAAAAATAAAGCAAATAAAAATGAAATAAAAATAAAGGAAAAAAAGAGAAGAAAAGAATGAAATTTGGAATGACAAGTATTCGTTTGAGGCTTGCGCTATTGGGCGTTAACATTTGAGGCACATGCTACTAGGCATTATCCTTTGGGGCAAATGCTGCCACTGGAAAAGCTTGCTTCCAATGTTAATAAATCAATAATGTAGTTTGTGTTAGATGAGTGGTATTGAATTTGATTTTGGTAAGCCTAAGCTCTAGGATGATGGTACACTTGCACATGAGCACTGGGACGGATTTAAGCCTTAAAGTCCAGTGGGGTGAAAAAATAGTGCTTTGATGATATCCATTGGGTAGAGAGTCTTGATGTGTACAATTTGTTTATATGCAGGTCAATATCTTTACTACATAGGTGATTTAGTTGATTAGAATATGTACATATCTTTTCTCGATTTTGTACATATTACTTTTTTAAAAAAATCAATCAAAAGAAAATCAAAAAGATTTTCGAGTTTCTGTTTGTCTTTTCATTTATAGATTTTGTGGGCATATCTTCTGCAAGCCCTCATGAGACCTTCCTCGTCCACTAGGGGTAACCTAGGGGTTTAAAAATCTTATTGCACATGCTACGTACAATCGCGATTCCCACGAAAGTGAGTTAGGGTTTTGTTTTTCTTTCTTGAAGGACTGTTAGTTTTGTTTTACTCGAGGACGAGCAAAACTTAGGTGTGGGGTATTTGTTAAACCTGAAATTATGATATTTTATATCCTTTTATTGTCTAATATTTGCTCGAAATAAATTGTTAAATTAGAATTTAATATATTTTTTTTATTTTGTAGGGATTGGAAAATTTGGAAAAAAATGAATAAAATGCATCGAAGTTTGGGCCAAAAAAGAAAAAAAAAAGAACTAAGCCCAGCAGCACCGGCCCAGCTTGTCCTCCCCATCTCCTGCTTGTCTTTAGTAGTCACGCTCCACGCACGTGACTCCTATCTTCTTCTCTTCCACCCCCATCCCCTTCCTTCTTCTCCTCCTTCAGCCAGTCCCAGAAATCGCAGAGCAAGAACAGGGTAGGGGTAGCAAGCATGCCTCTTCCTCTCCCTCAACTCTTTTCACCTTCCTTTAAGAATGTAACTAAAGCTATTTTTTTTCTCTCTCTCCTTATTTACTCCACCATTATTCACCATCATCAATGGACAGTTACAAGATGAAGATGTCGGGTACTGAAGGGGCTGAAGTTGACTTTTTTGGAAGCTTTTAATGGAGGCCGAAAAACAGAGTACGACAGAGGGGTTCGAGTAGCAGATTAGGGGTAGCTTAAGTTTTTCAGTCTTTCTTCCTCTTGCTTTCTTTTATTTCAGATCTAGAACTTTCATTTTCGCAACTAGTGTAACTTGGTTTGGGTTGTTAAAGTTCAATAATAACTCTCGTTCTACTTTTGAATTACTCAAATTGAAGTCCAATTACTCAGTTTATTTTCCCTCAATTCAGTACTGCTGGCTTTGTTGCTTGGATTCAATTGGCAGTGTGTTCTGTTTGTGGCTTTCAGTTTGCTTTGCTCAGGTGTTATTTAGACTTTGTTCTACTAGAGCCTCCTTTTACTCAGCTTGGATTTGAGATAAGAGTCATGGGTGATTACATAATTTTGCTTTATCCGATTAAAAGGTTAGATTGAACGCGAGTTAAGTTAGTCCAGAAATCGTTTCGCGGTGCATCTACATTTCTAGTTAGCTTGAAAGAATTTAGTGGGGTGGATTAGTTAATAATCGTAATTTCACACCCATCCCTGAGGACGATGCCCGTAATTGTTACGGCAATAAACCGTACGCTTGCGGAAAATCACAACAGCTATATCATTGCTGATTCCTCCATATTCCCTTGCTAAACTTATTCTTTTCAACCGGTTTACTAGCATTGGGTCAATTCACTGAGCATTTGCCCAAAGCAAATCATGAAAACCATTTCGAACTATGAGCCGAAGCTCAGTACATGCATTCTTGCATTGTTAAATGATCCCTAAATAAATTAGTTGGGTCACCCGCTTTCCAATTCATTTTTAAGTTAAAATAGTGGCGAGATGAATGCAAAACTGCATTGTTAGTTATTATCTAATAGTGCACTCCATGATACTATTACGATATATGGATAGGTGTACACTTGCCAGGGCCATCGGACCGCCTGGCCTGAAGCCGTGCGGGTAACTGAAGGGCAATGCTTTATAACTGATAACTGATGGGGTCACTAATTATGTCACGAATCACTGATTAAACTGATTCATTCATGTACTTACCAAAACATTATAATTTTGAGAAATACGTACTGATTTCTAAAATAACAAGCAATGAACACAATTGAAGTCTTTAAAATGCAATCTCACTTGCTAATACTTATGCACAATGGGAAATGATAGAGTAGGCCCCGTTTCTGCTCAAAGAAATGTAATTATAAGTAAATGTAGTTAGTAAACAACATTTACTCTCATAATTCGTAACGTCAATGGAAATTGACTAATTAAAAGGGTATCTATGATTCAAACAATTCAATATAAGATAAGTTACACTAAAATGATTTGCAAAATAAATAAGTTAGGGTCATTGAACTTGAAGTAAAACATCCAGACCAAAATAGACCAAAATAATATAATTGAGGTGATAATGAAAAGACTTTAATGGATATAAATGGAATATAGGTTTTTGATATTTATGAAATTGATAATAAAATGTTTAATCTCAAGAGGAGTGTTGTGAGATTTAGGAAAACTCATATTACCTTAGCTTGGCCCGATAGACCTTGATCTTGTGTCATTATCCTCTCCACTTCTTAAATTTCAATCTCATGCCCATTTAACTCGGTTTTCCAACCTAAGTAAGCTTCTATACATAGTCAAAGTTGTTGAACTCACTGCACTTGGTAATTTTTCTTTACAATATCAATAATTACATAGAGACACCAAAAAATATGCCCAAATATCACGGTTTATCTCTTCCTTCAATTATCGTTTGAAGATCAACTTTTAAAAATTCATACCATTCATCCCGGACCTCCAATTGAGGTATACAACCTCAACATGAAAAGGTTAAGAAGTCCCGCAACATTTCATTCTCAGTACAAAACACAACTCTGTAATAGGGTTCCTAAATTTGGGCTCGAACACAACTGTGCACAGCTCCAGTCTATCCTACGCAGTCTGAGCAAAACGGCCATACCTTTTTCCACATAACTCAAAATAAAGTGATTCAAATGGAATTTGAAAGATAACTCATTGATCTTTGTACGCATAAAAATACAGTTTTTTGGCTGGTGAAAAAGTACCAATTTAATTGCAAAGAGATCCCTGTTTTGGGTCCGTTCACAACCCTAATGTTCTTTCTTTCATGCTTTTCTTCACATAATTTTCCTCTAAAATCACTCTTTAAAATCACTAAACAATGCTTCATTCCTCATCGTCACCTAAAATGGCCATATTACTTAAAATCACTGCATAACCATCTTTACAAGTTTTAGAATCATTCTTTCCAGAAAAACACTTAAAATGCTTCCATAGCCTCACCTATTTGCATAAATAAACAAAACAACCTCCTTTCATTGTTTGTTGGATTTTCCATAGAAAAACTCAATAACATCATTAATCAAGTCTATATTACATCCAAACTCCAAATTTCATCTCAATAAACTCAAATAAGCGCACTTGATGCCAAAGATTAAGCTAGATCATACGTGGCCATAAAATCCTCGATCATGACAATTTTTCATCCAAATCACCCTAAATGAGTAAAATAAGATCACCAACCATCTTTAAACTTATTTTCCATACTGGATCACAACAATTAAACAAACAAAAACAAATCCAAACTCTCTTGATTCATGCATGCTTGATCAAGCTCAAGCTAAACTCATCATATCCAACGTCCTTAAAAACAATAAAATTTGCATGATAAGATTTATTTTTCATGAGAACTTAAATAATAACTAAAACAATTAGCTATATTAAGATAGAGTTAGAGTTTTTGCTCACTTTGAGCTCAAACGAGAGATGAAAGAGGTGGCTGATGGTGGCGGGAGCTGAGGTGATGGTGGCTGTGGTGTTAGGCAGTAGGGCTGGTGTTTGATGGCTACCTAGCTGGCGGCAAAAGGTGGTTGGATAGCAGCTCAGCTAGGGCAGTAGTAACAATGAAGGGGAGGGGAAGAAAGGAAGAGAGGAAAAAGAGAACTTGGCTTTCTCTTTGGCTAGATATTTTTTTGTGGTTATCTTGCCTAGAGGTTGACCTTATACATCCATAAGATTGCTTTTTGCTAAGTATAATTTAGTACAATTTATGATAATTAATTTAGTTTAATTGCACCCACCTTTTGCGTATTGAATCTTTGGCTTAAACGAATTAGGTGTGTAAAGTAAAAGCACTTCACTAAAATAAAATCTTCGCGTAGCTCTAAATTAAATTTTTGTGATACAATGAAAAATAATTTAATCCCTTAAACTATATTTATCAGGGCCCACTATCGATTCACTCGAAATTTTATGATAATTGAAACCCAAATTGCAAAGTTAAAGCCTGCATGAATTTTTCCCAATCAAAATGATTAAATGCGATTAAAAAAAATGCAAGGAAATTAATAACGTGGCTTAATTAAATAAAATAAACATGATTTAGGATTGGACTATTACATATAGGTTCAAGTAGCCCAGAACACGATTGTAGTCAGTTAGCTCATGTCAAACATGTGCAACAAATGCCACATTGATCAAGTGTGAAAATATCAACAATATCATGCTAATCTAGTATGCATAAACATGAGTAACTATAACAACATTCCATAATATATCTATAAAGTTTTAACACCACAAAAGATGTTCATCAAGTCAGCCACCGTGACTTGGATCACTATTGTTGTTTCAAGGGTCACCTTTAGCCCTACTTTATGATGCAACATCTATGTTCCTAAATTATCACGCCCTTTAACTTTCATCAAAAGGCAAGAGCTAACATAGGATGCAATGTTGGGCATTCTTCAGAGACTTACAAACCATGAAAATATTTTAAGACACTTCATAAAAATCAACTGACAACTATTGTTTAAAATTAAAGGAATGTAGGGATAATAAGTCATCAACAGGAGTTAAATAGAGGGGATTGGTTTGAACTGGCCTTTAGTTAGCTTTGATAAGGTGGAAGTAGTCATGTTAGGTTTCATGGAAAGATTAGTGGCTTCCTCATCTTCCTTGGAACGTTTTTTTCTTGTTTCTATCCCAGCTTACTCTTTTTCTAGTTCTTGCTTCATATTTGCCTCTTTGTGAGCTTTCCTCTCATCATCCAAGATTCTTTTCCTAGACGCTATTAAGATCTTTTTATTCCACTATTTAATCCTTTATTAACTCCTCTAAGAGCTCTTTTAATTATCACTAGATCTTCTTCTACATCAACTTCCTATGCCTAAACAAATAAGTAGTCGAGGATAATTTCAACGTCCACATCTAGGGCTATTTCAGTGTGTTAGTCAATGACCTCCCAGGCAACCACTTTGATCCCCTTGTTCTCAAACTTGATCTTTTTTTGTTTCCTATATCCTTAAATCTGTAGGCTTTTTGTTCACTTAGGCTATTGTCAAACTAATATGCTAACCTTTACATTCAGTTAAAAGTAACTCTACAGCAGTGGAGGGAAGATCTTTGGTTTCAGAGGCTTCACAAAATGTTTCTTACGCTTACAATTCATTATAATGCACCAACCAGCAAGATATATGGAGTTTATAACCCAAACACTCAATCTTCGCTCTCTCTATATAATTCTTAGTTGATATCTCAATAAGATCCTTATTTCCTAGTGGAATCTCGAATTATTCAAGCACATTGTTCAATAGCTTCACATATGGCTAGGAGGAATTTCTTGTTTATGTCTTTACTTTCTCCATGTAAGCAGTGATGACATGGGAGAAGCTGACATCAAAATCATTCAGGATATGATAGATCTCCTTAAAAGTTATACTAAATAAACTCTTATTTGTGTCTCTTCTGGGGAAGCAGTCCTAACTAAGATAAAATGGTGGAGCCTAGGCTCTGTATATAGTAAGGTATATGAAAATTGCTTCCTATTATCCTCTTAAATTGTGAGCTTTGAATACTAAGGCATTCATTTCTTAATTGAGTCTTCACAAGACTTAAAGTTAACACAATTAACTTTAATATTGAAGATTTGGTCTAACTTTGTAAAGGTTGTGGTGGGGGGTTTTCCCTTAACAGAGGATATAAGGAACATAAGTCATTAGAATATATGCAAATTAATAAAGGATAACTTCACTGATGTAGGATAGACCCTCAAACCTACATTAGCAAGCCTTGGTTGCTCATCTTTTCCAAACCTAAAATTGACAAGTTTAAAACATTCTCAATCAAACCTTTCACAGAGGATCAATTTTCTATTTGATAAGCTGTTGGAAACAAGTCCCATTTTATTCCTTAAGCCATTCAGAGGGCACACTATTGATATTACTGGCTTTGGAAGGTGAAATTTTTATCTCAAGAGTTTCGTCAACATACAATGCAATGCATGAATCCTCTATCGTCTCACTTTTGTATTTTTTTTGGTGTGGGAGAACGATTATGATAAATCCTTGTAATAGTAGCCTACACAGATCGCAAAGAACAAGCTCTTCTGTTTTTTAATGACATTATCATAGAGTTGTGGTAGTTTTTAGAGAGGGTGAAGGTTTAATAGGAAAATGAGGGTTGTAAGTGAAGTCATCTAGCAGGTTGAGTGTGGAGTTAATGAGGAGGTTAGTCAGAAAATAATTATGATTAGATGGGACTGAAATTAAAGAGGTAGTCCTCAACTAAATGAACTTATACATGTAAGGTTGGCAGTGGGAATGCTCCCATCTATGGAAAACATGGGTGTAAAAGATTTAGAGAAGATTCTAAAATATAATTTTGGAAAGATTATAAATCAATTTTTAAAAATAAATTCCAAATTTTTAGAAGGTGCATTCGGCCAGTGAGAGATTGTGATTTCTCTTAACCCATAAAAATTTAGCCCAATTTTATTTTATAAAAACTGAACTTCAAATTCCTTGAAACAACTTCAGATGATGAATGCAAGCCCTTGAACCATTCATATCACAAAACATTGATAGAAATTTTTCTCCCACTTAATTCACACAATCAGTCATACCTAGTTCTCCTCTTATTAAATAAAATTGAATGTCACGAGTTGACTTGGTAACTATATCTTCCAATTACATATTACTTGTATAAAGTTTGGAAGGATATCACCTTTTTTGGTGCAATCTCTAATGAAGTGGTGCCTAACTTCAGTATGCTTTTTCCTTGAGTATTGTATTAGATTCTAAGGGATATTGATACCACTTTGGTTGTCATATCTAGCATGAACTTTCGTGTAGTCTAGTCCAAGGCCCCTAAGCTATTAGTTGATTGATATTGAAAACATGATGCCTTAATTCAATATGCCTTGCCTTTGAGTGCAGTACTCCATTCTTTTGGAATTCCATGAAACTAGGGAACATTTGTGATTCTTGTTTTCTTTGTGTATTAATTATAAAAACATATAATTAATTCAAGATATTGCGAGAGTTCTATTGCTTTCTTTTATCACCTTCTTAATAGGTCAATATGATAAAATTTAAGTGATCACACATTAATTCATGCCCCAAATATGCTAAACTAGCCTAAATCTAAACGTATATGAAACTTGAGAGGGTGTATGTTTTTGTAGGTGGACTTATGTGCTAACCATCTATTGTACCTTTATCCCTCGAATGCGATTCATGGTTAGTTGGCTTGGATTCAAATCAATAACACTTGAGGTCATCTGGATTTTTTTCTAAAAACAAATATTTTCTAAAATAGATTCATATTTTCGTAAAATATGGTGGTGATTCCACTCACTTTTACATAGATCAAGCTTTCTTAAGCAATAAAAAAAAAAAAAAGCAACCCTGCATGAGAGGAGGGATTGGGGCCCCCAACCTACTGTGTGCCATTAACTTCACAAAGTGTTCAAGACGGTGAAACTTGAAAAGGATTCAAAATTAAAATATTAAATCTCAAAATTTTAAATTTTTCATGTTTAGTGGCTTATCCCATGTACGGGATGGTTTTCCTCGAAGGGTGAATAAGATTTTTAACCCTTAAAACCACCTGGATGCCTTAGGAACATTCCCACTCAGTGGAACTTTTTTCCTGAGCATGATGTAAATCCCTCAAGGAACTCTAATTTGGAGGTCCATGGCACCCAAGGTAATACAAATTAGTCGTCAAAGTTCAAGGACTTAATCAGATTTTTATAAAATTCAGGAAGAGCTAGTTGTCAAATTAAATCTAGCAGCACACCTGGTATTGTGAGCTTAATTACTTAGGCGTCTTTGATGTTTAAGTCAAATAATTTTCCATGGGTTTAAAGTCCAAGAAGTTAGCTTTCTAGAAAAATAATTTTTAGCTCATTTGGACTTCGTTTGATAATTCAACCTACCACTTAAACTCAAACTATCCAAGCTCAGTTTTAGGACAGTTTTTACTATGCCTTATTCTAATTATTTCATAATTCAAACGAGATGCAAATTATGTAATTCTTTTTTTTTTAAGTTCCATTAGGGTTTCTAGTTTATTTGTTTTATTAAACATAAAGCCATAAGAGCACGTTATGGGTTCCAGCTCAGTCATTTTGTTAAAGTTGCCCAGCAGGAATTTGAATCTGCATGGTCTGAAAGATCTGGCTGATTATAGTACTTAATGATGTTCAAATCTTGATTTTCAAAACGAGGGGGTTTCTAGATATCTTGGGATCGCCCCCCACGGAGGAAAACCACAGATTAGTCATCAAGATGCAATGGCCCGATAGCAGCAAAGAATGAGCTCCGTGCACCTCCTACTAGCCGGTTTCTTAGCGCGGGAGTTTTTCCCTCCTAAGTGGGTTTCCTGCTTTAAGGTATGTGTGTGCTAGGCTAGTAGCTTAATCATAGTCACCAGGTGACTCATGACTAAAGAAAATGCCATGTGGAAAAAGAAGATTATGCCACTTTGCAAGCTCTCATTCGGACACTATGACAAGATGTGGCAAGCATACATTCCTCTCCTTATTTTTGATGTGGCAAGGGAGTTGTTCTCTCTTAGGTGGGTTTTTCTACACCAAGCTGAGTATGTTCTTGGCTGGCTGGTTAAGCTTAGTCACCTAGTGACTTAACCATGAAGAAACAGCCATGTGGAGTAAGCAAAAGAAGCCATTTGGCAAGCTATTACTCGAACACTATGACATGAAGTAGCAGACATGTACAAGCTGTGATCTTTTGATGTGGCAGCCATGAATGAAGTCCTTCTAAGGGAGGAAAACCTGACCAAGAAACCTAGAAACATTAAGGAAGAAGCTCAGTTAGCCATTTTGCTATGTAATTAAGCATTTGTTCATGTTTTAGCATAGTTTAGCAACAAACTGTGTAATTTGGATAAGTTAGCATACTTAGTAAGTTTCCTAACCCATAAGTAATCCCCTAATGATTACTTAATGAGTAAGGAAAGGCTTGGATGTGCCATTATAAGTAGCCTAGCCTTTCCTTTTGTACTGAAGTGTTGTGAAATTGAAATCTGAAGTTGCGTTTAAAACTCCTCAATGTTGTTACTTCAAATTCTCTACTTACTTATCTCTAATTAAGCCAATTAGAGTAGTGATCAAGTGAGCCTTAAGCCTTGATTAGGTGGTGAAATTTGTATCTAACTAAGAGTTTAATTTTCACTAGATTAATCTTTGGTGGTGAAATCTGTATCCAAGGATTAGTTTAGTATCTATCCTTTTTCCTTTGATTTTAATCTTTCTTAGTTTTAGCTTTCACTCTAAAATTGAGTTTAAATTTAACCCTTGAGAGGTACATCAGAGGATTATCAAAACCCGCTCCATACTAAGGAATACAACTGTGTCTCATATCACTAGCCGCTTTTTAACCAAATCTCTTAGTTAACCATGTTAAAATCGGCACCTAAATTGAGGAAATCTCATGTGTTTGTTACTCAGTTTTATTGTTTTTAAATAGGTCTTTTTTATATTTTGTAGTTTGTGTCTTGTGACAAAGGACTTTCCTAATATCCCAGAAAGAGACTCCCACCATGGGAGAATCTTTTTATCTTCTTTCCATTTTCTCCATTTATACCTTTCATTTTCTAAAGGAGACGTAATCCTAAAGTATTCTTGAGTTTTCATTTTGAAAATCGACAATGTTGTTTTTGGGGAAAAAACAAAATTTTTTGAAGAATCACCTCAATATGATGAGTTGTCTAATATATGTTTCGATCTCATTACACATTTAAAATATATGTTAAGGGTCACCAGATCTTGTTCGCACACCAACTTGAATCCTGTATATGTGCTTAATTGCTTGCAAGTAATCATTAGGTAATCAACAGCTAAGAGTTTCAAATATGGAGTTTGACTACTTTTTGAACTCTTATTGTCAAGAACCATGACTGGCTTTTCAGATTGGACCCTTATTAAAGTTATAAAATTGGAAGAGGTTGAATTGAGCCTAATATGAGGTTTATAACACCATAGCTAGTTTTCTACATTGGGAATTTGCATATCTAATCAACCACATTTATGCAGAAAGTATGCAATTTCATGATAAGGGAACATAGCAAAATTTTGGCATAAAATGTGTTGCGTGAATTTAGCTATATGTCTTGTTCTTTTAGAGAGTATTTTTTATTAAATTAACTATAATGTAATTAATCAATTATATTGATAATTATCTAATTGCACAATCTTTGAGTAGCAAGATTAGCCTCATGATTTTTGACGCTATAATAGCTGGTAACATTTTGGAAGCATGGAAGGCACATTTATCCCAGATTACGCAAAGACCAAAAGCACTTTTCTTGGAAGGGCAGTTGCAGTCAACCATGCCAAAATTGGAGAATGTCAACACCAAAGCTTGAAAGAGTGGTTTCTACCTTGTGAAATGAGGCATGTGTGATTAAGACATTAAATGCAAGCTGAAGAACCACGTCACTAATACATAAGTTGGCCAAAGTTGACTGAACAAATACTGAAAGAGTGGATGAACGTTAAGCCCTTAAACAAGCTTGTTGAGAAGCACTTAACAAGATATTCTAAAGCATCCAATGGCTATATCTTTAGCAACCTCCCGCTACCTCATTCTTACTGACTATATATATACAAGACCTTGTTGAAGATGAAGAGTGCAAAACACAAAAAAAGCTAAACTCCTAATCTATGTGAATTGTACTCATAAGAGATTCACTTCAAATCATTATAATCTTTGAACACACATTGAGATTCTTTATGAGCTTAACCCCATCTCTTTAGTTATTCAATTAATCTCAAATTAAAACTTGCCCAATGCTTATAACTATTCCATTTAAGATCAATTACTTGCCCACCTCATTGATAAAGTTGACGGTAATAGAGTGGGGATGAGGATGTATTTTATAATGATAGTCGTGAAGAATGAAGAATGACTATGGAGGTGAGATAAAATTAAAAGATTACTTGAAAAAAGAACACAGGCCTTTTGAATATAATAAGCAAATGAGACTTTGAGTTCTATTTCATGAAATAAAGCAGTAGATGGAAAAAGTAGAGTAGAAGAAAATGGGCCAGGGGAGGCGAACATAAATCATGTGGGTTTAGCAATACGAAGGGAAGTTTAGGGGTAATGGTTAAATGTCTATCGTGTAACATTGAAAAGGCATTGAAATTGTGCTAGTCAACAAGTTTGTGCTATGTAATATGGGTNNNGAGCTTGAAACTTCGAGTCTAAAGCATGGGTCTTCAAAATGTTTCTGTTCTTTCTTATTTTCCTTCAGAACAAAAAAATACAATGAAATTTCCAATTTAGTAATTATTATGAACAAAATAAGATGGAGAAAGGGCATAAAATTGTCAGAATTTTCGGCTAAACATTGCCTAAATTTTACTCGTCCTGAAGTAAAATGAAAGCATAAAATCTAAAAAGAGGACATAAGAAAGGAAATTATAACTCACATTCGTAGGAATCGCAACTACACTTAGCATGTGTGACAAGCCTTTTGAACCCCTATGTCCCTAGTGGATGAACAAGGTCTTGTAAGGGTTTTTGGAAGATTGATTTTTTTTTTTTGTTGGCTCTTTCAAAAACTCATATATACAACAATGGGAAAAAATATGCATATATTACAATCAACCCCATCACTTAAGTAACCTAAGCATTGGATCATATATAAACACAATGTGCACATCAGGAAATTCTTAGTCCCAACTGATGGCATCTATACACAATCTTTCACCATACTTAAGAACCATGTGCAAGCCTGATTGGTAGAACTTTGCTTTAGTGAACATGTGGAACTCTTTTGCTCATGTACTAAAAAATATCACAAGGTTCCCTCACTTCATCTTGTTATCACACAAACCTCTTAAGGCTTGCTAGGAGTCTGAATTCTCCACCACTCATATGCAAAATGTAACACAATAATCAAGAGGACTTTTCAAGGTTGTAACAGAGTTAAGGTTAAAGGGTAAGAGAGGGAAAATGGGTTCTGAAATGAGGAACGAAAAACCAAGTAGCTAATGAGCTACCAAATCCTTCACCAACGTTACGATATATTCCTATAAAACAAGATAAGAACACACAATTCAAAAGCAACCAGTGGAAAAAATATACACATGATCAAGCATTCATGCCAAATACTCTTGTTCGTAAACTTTTTCTCTTTTTTGCCTTTCAAAATTTTTCAACTTTTCAACTTATTTTAATCTCGTTCCTTCACAACTTTTTTCATCTTTTCACTTTTTTTCTTAGTTTTTCTTTTTTTTTTCTTTGAATGAAAAATGAATGAATGGTATGTAATGAAATAACACAACTTACTTTCTAAATGGTCACACAATTGATTGCTTCAACACACCAAAAGGACTTAAATAATCACTAAATACATGATCCCCTAAAAGCTAACAACATATATTGAAGCGTAGCTCCACCAGAGTTGGGTTAGGTATAGGGACAAATGTTTTGGGCAAGGATTAAAATGAAGGATTCATAACAAAAGAAAATGGTCATAGCTCATAGTGTTAGCAAAAGGTAAAACATTCAAGTCATAATAGCAATTTGGCTTGTGTGGCTCATGAAAATGAATGCCTCTATCATATTACCATAATGCACATGCTAAAATGTGATTTTCAAGAAAATCAAAGCAAATTCTAGCGATGTAATCATGGTAGATACACATATGAAACAAAAATGTCAGACTAATGATGAGGAATTAGTCTTTAATGCTCAAAATCTCATGGGGTCACCTACCAAAGTCAGTACATCTTACATTAAAATGTCAGGGGTTAGGAGTGTTATAAATAGCTTACATTGGACTAAGTTTTATTAGTCACAATACATATATGTACAATCTAATAACTAAGATGCTGGAGAACATAGTGAATAAGAAACACATATATTCCCCAAAAAAGCAAAAACCTTTTTGGATTTCCAAAATGTGTCAATGTATTCATTTTCATTTGGTTTTTTTTGTTTTGAAACAAATTTTCCCCAACTCCCACATCGAAATCACACAAGGTCTTCATTTGGAACATAAATAAACATAAAATAGGAAATAAAGACTACAAAGAAAAACATATATACAACAAGAAAAGAAAATCCAAAATGGCAGAAAATGAAAAGACCTTAAAATTTAAAAGAAAGTAATAAAAATAACATAAAGCAACAAACATATGCAAAAGAAAACAAAAGAAAAGAAAAGACAAAGTGGAACAAATATAGCAGATCAAGTGTAGAAACCTCCTAAAAGCTTTTTAGATAGAGGTTCATGAAGCATCAACCACTTCATATCAAGCTAAACATTGCTGCTTAAACAAACCCACTAGTGAATGTAGAAACTTATAAAACATGCTAGGACAACTCCCAATAACAATAAAATAGTAAAGTTAGAAAATTAGAGCCAAAAAGAGTACATACATAGCATCAGTGCAACACAGTTAAAGACCAGTTTCAACTTAACGAATTGTTGGGCCAATTATAAAATTGATAGAAATACTCAAACTTATGCTATGTTCTTTTCATAGGTAGATTGCATGTGTAGAATGGTTAAGAGTGGAAAGGAGTGACAAGATGTGGGTATCAGAGTGGGCAGGAGTAAAAAGAAGTGGGTGCTAGTGGGTAGAAGTGGTTTGTTGGATGTCGGGGTAAGAATGAGTGGGAAGGAGTGGGAGTATCAATATTGCTAATGTTAACAATTTACGTAACAATAACAATTAATAGAAATTATTATTATTATTATTATAACAATAATTATTATTATTAAAAATAATAATTAAACATAATAATAATTAGTAATAATGATTAAGAAAATAACTACAATAATAATAGTTATTAATATCAATAACAACAATCATTAATATTAATATTAATAACAAATATTTATATTAATATCAATAGTAATTATTATTATCACTATAATAAAAATTATTAGTATTAATCAATATTAGAAATAATGATAATAATTACTATTGATATTAGTAATCATTATTATTATTGCTGTAAATAGTAATAATTAATATTAATGTTGATAATAATGAAGATACTAATTACTAATATTAATAAAACTAATTAAAAATGACAACTAATAATGTTACGGGTAGTACTATTATTGTAGCTTAATAATATTAAAAATTATTACTAAATCATTCATGAACTAAATATTTTGAATTATTATACAATGATTACTATGTATCCTTTTGATGCTTAATAATAATTATTAATAATAATAATTAAAATATTATTGTAATCATTAAAATTGTTAACTAGTAAAAACAATATTGAATTAGCAACAATAATTAATAACAACAATAATAACAATAATCAACAACAATAATTATTATAATAATTCTTATTAGTAATAACCATAATAATTAGTGGTGGTGGTGGTGGTGGTGGTAGTAGTAGTAATAATAATAATAATAGTAATTAATAGTATTAACAGTAATAGTAATAATTTTTATTAATTATTGATATTAATAATAGTTGCTATAATTATGCTTATCATAATGATTACTATTAGTATTATTAATCAATATTACCAATAAGAACAATAATGATAATGAGTAATGTTATTATTACCATTGCTATTAATAACAACGAAAATTATTAATATTAATATCACTTAATAATAATAAAAATAATAATTAATAACATTGAGAAAAATAATAAAACTAATTAATATTAATATTATAATTAATTATTTATAATTATGAAAATTATGAAAATTATGAATTAATAATAAAAATAATATATAGTGATTAATAATAATCACAATGACGATTACAACAAATAATAACAGTCTTAATAATCTTTAATATTATTAATGAAAAATTAATATTAAAATTAATATTCATAGCAATAATAATTATTATTCTAATTTTCATTATTCTAATAATTATTATTATTCATGGATATCAGCAATAGTTACAATAATAATTAATAATATTAGCAATAATAATTATTATTGTTATTAATATCAATGATAATCACTAATATTAAAATTAATATCAATATCAATAATTATTACTGAGAGTTTACATCAATGAGTAATAAAAGAATAAAAATTAATAATTAGTAATATTAATCATAATTATTAAAAATTAAAATATTAATTAACAATATTAGGAACAATAATAGCAATAACTAACATTAATAATTGTTGATATTCCTAGTTATTATTTTAAAATTAATTAATTAGCCGTAATAAAATGCTAATACTATTTTTAATATTAATAACAATTATTTTTAAAGTTATTACTAATTTCTAATAATTATTAATGAAAATAAATTAATAATCAATAATAATTATTTCTATAATTATTAATTATTAATTATTAATAAATGTAATAATTAATCATTAATAATAATTAATAGTAATAATTAGAATACTTATTCTAATGAACAACAATAATAATAATAGTAATAATAATAATAATAACTTTTTACTATTAAAATGAAAGTACTATTAATAGAATAATAATTGCTATTATAAATAATAATAATAGTAATAAAAATCAGAAAAATAACAATAATAATACTTGTTAATATTAATAATATCACTTATTAATAATTATTATCAATAATTGTTTTATAATGGTAATTATTGGCTAACAATATAAATAATAATAATCATAAAAAAGTATTAATATTAACAATAATTAACAATAATAATCACAACACTAACTCTTATTAATATTAACAGTAATGAGCATAATAATTGTTAATATTAGTAAAATTACTAATATTAATATTGATATTGATAATCAATTATAATTAATAATAACAAAAATTACTAATTGATGATAATAAATATTAACAAAAATAATAATTAAAAATATTTGAAATAATAGTGATTTTTAATAGTATTAATAATAATAATTAATAACAATCATCATTAATATTAACAATTATTATTTCGTAATTAATTAAAAATAAAAATAAATAGCAGAATAATAATGATTAATCACAATAATTAATTAAAAATAATGATTAATTAATAATAAAGATAATAATTTATCATAAGAATAATAATTAATATTAATAATAATAACAATAATAGTTATTGACATTAATAATAAAAATCATAACAAAAATATGTGACAGTAGGTAGGAGTGGGAAGGAGTGGTATTTATTTTAACAGGTGGGAAGGAGTAGGTAAGAGTAGGAATGAGTAAGCAGGAGTCGGAAAGGGAGAGGTGGGTTGATTTAACCATGAAAAGAATAGGACTTTAGCTAACAAATGGGCCATTCGCCTAGTAATTTCCTCATCTTCAATGAATTGTGTGGGCAGATCAATGGTTTGAAACACCTCAAGCCTTATAGTATTAGAGTGTGTAAGAGTCTGGTCTAAAATAAAATTTTCATAACTGGTAGACTCTGGAATGCTAGACTTGGATGGCTCAAAGAGCTGGTCAATTTTATAGCGGAAAAATAAAAGGACTCATATTCGACACAAAACCCCACATCAAGGCTTCTATTTTCATCATGAACACATGAAAAAGACTCATTTTCCACAGAGAAATGATCACCGCCAAATTCTAAATTAGTGGGCACAACCACCCCCCAACATGGCTCTTGTAAACAGGTATATTTTGATTCATTAAAGTCATGATACTTGTTTAACTCACTAGCACTTTCAAATTCCTCACCCTCCTCAAATTCACAAGAGTGTTTAAAAGGAGTAGGTGGGCTGCCTGAAACTAGAACTTCCTCACCAACATCACTAGGTGTGCTAGTTATGGGTGCCAAGTAATGGGATAAAAACCCAAGCAGGTCCGTGGCAGACACAGTGAGGTCATTACGTAAACTATAAAATTAGGACTTTAATTTATTTTTGTTTATTTTGTAGGAATTTGGCAAACTTGGGAGAATGAATAAATTTCCTAAAAAAAACGAAATTGCATTAAATTGGCGCTGAGTCAAGGAGGAGAGAAGGAAAGTACATGTAGACCTGCGGCCCAGTACTGGACTAGCGTGACTTGAGCCCTGCGTTCCCCTGCGTCCTCTCAGTGAACAAAGACTACCCTCTTCTAACCTTTATTATTGCACTTATTGTCAAATTTGAGCCCCCATCTCTTCAACACTTCAATTAATCACAAATTAAGACTTCTCAAATGCTTATGACTACTCCATTTAAGCTTAATTACGTACATAGCTTGGTAATAAGTTTGAAGGTAACGGAGTGGTGATGAGGAATGAGTTGATGGTAATAGTCATGAAGAATGGAAAACAGTTATAAAGGTGAGGGAAAATAAAAAGATTGTTATAACAAATGGAAGCGCTTAGCATGTGCAACAAGCCATTTAAGCCCCTAGGTTGTCCCTAGTGGATGAGTAATGCTTCGTGGGGGTTTTAAGAAGATATACCCACAAAATCTTAAAGGAAAAGCAAACAAAAAACTGAATTTTTTTGGATCTTTCAAAAACTCATATATACAACACCGAGGAAAAATATGCATAGATTCTAATCAACCACATCACTCAAGTGCTGTAAGCATCGAACGAACTTAAGGTATAAAGCACAAAGTCACATTGCATTGAAGGGTCCTCTAAGCATCCACTTTTTGATGAAATACAATAGTTGTTATTAAGATAGGAAATTTAGTTAAATGAGTAATCCATGCATATGATAATGAATTAAGCTCATGAGGCATTTGTGCCCCCTTTGTCAATGAAGTAGATGTAAGCATGGAATGCAACAAAGTTAATTTTGAAATTTTACAAATGTTAAGCATGTAGGTTATACAAGGTCAAGTAACCTAGAACATAGTTCTAGTAAGTTAGAGCATGTCAAATTTATGCAACTAATGCCACATTGATAAAGCATAAAAATATCAACAATATTATGCTAATGAAGTATACCATAAACATTAGTAAGCAGAATAATATTCAATAATATATTTATAAAGTTTTAACACCGTACAAAAGGCTCATCAAGTAAGCCACCAAGACTTGGATCATTGTTGTTTCAAGGGTCGCTCTAAGCCATGCTTTATGCTGCAACATCTGTCTTCCTAAATTCTCATCCCTTTTGACTTTCAGCAAACGGTAGGAGTGAGCATAGGATAAAATATAGGGCATTGTTAAAAGACTTACAAATTTTGAAAGTGCTTTAATACAATTCATAAATTCAACTAAAAACTACTATTCAAAATTAAGAAAATGCAGGATGATCGGTCATCAAGAGGAGTTAAACAAGGGGGCTTGGCTAGAATTGGCTTCTCAATTAGCTTAGATAGGGTGAAAGTATTCATGTTAGGTTCCTTAGAAGGGTTACTTCATCAACTTCCTCACAACTTTCTATTTCCATTTCCACCCAAGCTTGTAGCATTTCTACTTCTAGCTTCATATCTACATACTTATTCATCCTCTAAATATTCTCTTCCTAGCTTCGATTAAGATCATTTCCTTCTTTTATCATTCCTTTGTTGAGTCCTCTTTGAGCTTTTTTGACAACCTTTAGATCTTTATGTAGATACACTTTTTGTAGTCGAGCAAAGAGATAGTTGAGTTTGATTTCAAGATCCATGTATGGTGTTGCTTCAGTGAGCTCCTTAATGAGCTCACAGACAACCACTTTGATCGCCTCATTCTGAAATCTGATTTTTTCTATCTCTTACGTCGTCTGAAATCTGTAGGCTGTTTTTCACCTAGTTATTCTTAAACTGGTGAGCTATAGAAGCTGGCCTTGACACTTCAATTACAAGCAGCTCTAGTTAAAGCAATGGTGAGGATCTTGGGTTTTAAATTCTTTAAAGAATATGTTTGAAGTTTACATTTCATTAGAATGCACCCATGGACCAGATAGATGGAGTTTATAACAACCTAAACACACAATCTTTTCTCTCAATATATGTTGGGTTTATGGCCCAAATCTCTTTTACCGTCTACTTGGAATCTAAGATCATATTGTGTGTTTGAGATCTTCTATATTATGGAAATTATATTATTTTCATATTTTGGGTTGAAGATTCTTTTTCTTTTTGGAAAGATGAGGTTTGGTGATCAAGATACCGTGGTGGCTAGGGTTTCCTCATCCTAGCCTTCCTGCCCCTATACAAAGGGGACATACCTAGGATCTAAAATACAGCAGAGCAGCATAACAGCAGAACTCCAGAACAGCATAACAACAGACATACATTGAGAGGTAAAAATACTTTGTGAGAGACTACAATAGAGAGGTTGTAATTCTTGTCTTAGATCAAATCACAGTGGTGATTGTG
>NCQV01057062.1:13507-55686 GCA_002740545.1 Lophocereus schottii | reverse complement strand
TAGCTAGGGTTTCTAGAAGACAGGTCAGAAACAAGGACCAGGTTGGGGTCCACTGGGTAGAAACCTGGTTATGTTCCATATTGGGCTTAGAAAATCTGATTTTGTTCAACCATAACATTAATGTCCAGCCTTTACTTCAAGTGGTCCTTTTTTCTCCTAAGAACTTATTAAGTCTACTTTCTGTAACGTGCATTTTACAATTTTTTTCGTATTTTGGAACAGGACATAAGAAAATAGGTGAAGAGATGTCATTTTCACTGCACATCTTAATAATCAACTTATATACTTTCGATTGTGCATCGGATTTTGATGCATAACATACCATCAGAAAATTTATTCAGTGAAGAATATTAAATTCTAAGCTTAGTAATTTTATGCACCCTAGAATGGGGTGAAAATACGAAAAGAATCTCCACGAGATGTCGACCACCTTTAATTTGGATCCATTAGGGCTTTTGGGCTCTACTAGCCTCTTGTAGGCATCTTCGGGTTTGTGTGTATAGGTTAATGGATGTTGCCATATTTTTAGGCTCTTCATTTAAATATCAGAGGTCCCCAACTCTTATTCAATTGGCTCATCATCAGCGAACATTTTATAAAAAAGAGACACTTTTTAGGTGTCTACAGGAAGAGATTTTAATGCACTTTTATTTCAAATGGTAGTTCGCAAGTGAATGAAAAGCTCTTGCATTTTGTAAGATAAAATTTTATATGATTAATTGCTTAGATTTACAAATATATTATTTATTGATTTATTTTGACTTGTTTTAAAACTTTCTATTCGTTTTAATTAAGTACTAGATCTTAGGAAAACATACAAAACCAACTCCACTCTCTAAAAATAAAAGCCGAGGGGGACAATAGATTTGTTTTTTTACAAAGTTTTTAGACAGGACCCCGAATATTTCCTGGAGTGCGGGCCATCTGATTCCATAGGTTTAATGCAAAGATCCAGATTTGAGAGCAAAGATATGAATGGAATCGATCATGACATTACTCACCCTCGCTGATGACCTCTACCAGCCAAAATAGGAAACTAGAATTAACTCACACTAGTAGAAAAAGAAACATGCAACATACTAAATACAATAATAGGAAATTGAAGCCTATGTAAAATAGGGAAATGGTATAATTAATATTTACAGTGGTTGGGGGTAAACCACCAAAGATTACGTCTTTAAAATTAAATAAAGATAACAAAAAGAAGAAAAGGAAATGAAAAAAAGTGAAAGATTTGGAAGATTGAGAGTCTTAGGTTACCTGCCTAAGTGACCTAGAGAATCCTAAGATCAAGAACACTGAACATTAACTGGTGCCTTAAAGGGTTTTAAGGATATACGTGAGAAGGGTTTTGTTAGGTTCCTTGAATCTCTCAGTGTTATCTCATAGTTTTCTGATGATTTGATTGTTGGTTTGAAGGGCATGTGACGGACGAAATCTATAATTGTCGGAAATGAGGGCTTACTAGGGTTTATCTGTAGTTAATGCTGTATGAGCTGGGCTGTTTCTCTACTTTAAGTTGGTAGCTAGGGTTTCTAGAAGACATGTTAGAAACAAGGACTAGGCTAGGGTCCACTAGGTAGAAACCTAGTTATCTTCCATATTGGGTTGAGGCAATCTCATTTGTTTCAACCATAACATCAATGTCTAGCCTCTAGTTTGAGTGGTTGTTTTTCGTCTAAGAACTTATTGAGTCTACTTTCTAGTGATGTACATTTTATAATTTTTAGGTATGTTTAGAACAGGACATAAGAAAATAGGTGATGAGATGTCATTTTCATTGCACGTCTTAATAATCTGCTTATGTACTTTTGATTGATGTCATTTTCACCGTACGTCTCAATAATCGGCTTACATACTTTGCATTGCTCATCGGTATGCGTAATGCACCATTAGATAATTTATTCAATGAAGGATGTTAATGTCTTACCTTAGTAATTTTATGCACCCTAGAATGGGGTGGAAATACGAAAAGAATGTCTACTAGATGTCAAACACCATCAATTTGGGTCTGTTTGGGCTTTTGGGCTGGACTAGCCTCTTGTAGGCATCTTCGGGTTTGGGTGTATAGGTTAATGGATGTTGACATATTTTAAGGCTCGTCATTTAAATATCCGAGGTCCCCAACTCTTGTTCAATTGGCTTGTCATCAACGAACATTTTATAAATAGGGGAGAACTTTTAGGTGTCTGTAGTAAGAGATTTTAATGCACTTTTATTTCAAATGGTAGTTGGCAAGTGAGTGAAAAGCTCTTGCATTTGGCAACCTAAAATTTTATTTGATCAATTGCTTAGATTTACAAATATTGGAGTTATTATTTTTAATGATGTATTTTGATTTTTTTAAAACTTTCTATTCGTTTTATTCAAGTACTAGATCTTAGGAAAACTTACAAAATCAAATCTACTCTCTGAAAATAAAAGCCGAGAAGTACGAAAGGTTTGTTGTTTGAAAAGTTTTTCAGAAGGCCCCGAATGATTCCTGGAGCGAAGGCCATCTGATTCCATAGGTTGAAACCAAAGTTCCAGATTTGGGAGCAAAGATATGAATGGAATAGATCACAACATCACTCACCATCATTGATGACCTCTACCAGCTAAAACAGGAAACTAGAATTAATTCACCCTAACAGAAAAAGAAACATGCAACATATTGAATACAATAGTAGGAAATTAAAGCCTAAGTAACAAAGAGAAATGGCATAATTAATATTTACAGTGGGCAGGACCAAAATTACCAAAGATTACATCCTTGAAATTAAATAAAGCTGACAAAAAAAGAAAATGAAATGAAAAAGTGAAAGACAGATTTGAAAGATTGACAGTCTCAGATTACCTACCTCAGTGGCCGAGAGAATCCTAAGATCGAGAATACTGAGCCTTATTTGGTGCTTTTAAGGGTTTTGAGGATATATTTGAGAAGGATTTGGTTAGGTTCTTTAAATCCCTCAGTGTTTCCTCATAGTTTTCTGATGTTCTAATTGTGTGTTTGAATGGTAGGTGACGGACAAAATTTATAATTGTGGGAAACGAGGGCTTACTAGAGTTTCTCCATAGTTGACACTGTATAAGGTAGGCTTTTTCCCTATTTTAAGCTAGTAGCTAGGGTTTCTAGAAGATAGGTCAGAAACAAGGACTAGGTTGCGGTCCACTGGGTAGGAACGTGGTTATATTCTATATTGGGCTGAGACAATCTAATTTGTTTCAACCATAACATTAATTTCCAACCTTTGGTTTGAGTGGTTCTTTCTTCCCCTAAAAACCTATTGAGTCTAGTTTCTGATGATGTGCGTTTTACAATTTTGGGGTATGTTTGGAACAGGACATAAGAAAATAGGTGACGAGATGTCATGTTCACTGCACATCTCAATAATCAACTTATGTACTTTTGATTGGTCATCGGATTTTGATGCGTAATATACCACTAGAAAATTTATTCAAAGAAGAATATTAATGTCTAAGCTTAGTAGTTTTATGCACCCTAGAATGGGGTGAAAATATGAAGAGAATCTCTACTAGACGTCGTACACCATCAATTTGGGCCTATGTGGGCTTTTGGGCTCGACTAGCCTTTTGTAGGCATCTTCATGTTGGGGTGTATAGGTTAATGGATGTTGCAATATTTTAAGGCGCTTCATTTAAATATCAGGGGTCCCCAACTGTTATTCAATTGGCTTATCATCAGCGAAGATTTTTATGAAAAGAAGACACTTTTTTGGTGTCTATAACAAGAGATTTTGATGCACTTTTAGTTCAAATGGTAGCCCGCAAGTGAGTGAAAAGCTCCTGCATTTTGCTAAAATTTTATTTCATCAATTGCTTAGATTTACAAATCTTGTAGTTATTATTTTTGTTAATTTATTTTGATTTGTTTTAAAACTTTCTACTCATTTTAACTAAGTACTAGATCTTAGGACAACTTAAAAAATCAAGTCTACTCTCTAAAAATAGAAGTCGAGTGGGACAATAGGTTCATTTTTTTGAAAGTTTTTCGAAAGGAGCCCGAATAATTCTTGGAGTGATGGCCATTTGATTCCATGGGTTTAAACCAAAGATCCAGATTTGAGACCAAAGATATGATTGGAATTGATCATGACATCACTAACCATAACTGATGACCTCTACAAGCCAAAACAGGAAACTAGAATTAATTCACCCTAATAGAAAAAGAAACATGCAACATAATAAACACAATAATAGGAAATTGAAGGCCAAGTAAAAAAGAGAAATGGTATAATTAATATTTATAGTGGGTAGGGGCTACATTACCAAAGATTACATCTTTGAAATTAAATAAAGCTAACAAAAAGAAGAGAAGGAAAAAAAAGTGAAAGATAGATTTGAAGGATTGACACTCTCAGGTTACCTGCCTAAGTGACTAGAGAATCCGAAGATCGAGGATACTAAGCCTTAATTGGTGGCTTAAAGGTATTGAGGATATATTTGAGAAGGGTTTGGTTAGGTTCTTTGAATCTCTCAGTGTTATCTCATAGTTTTCCTATGTTCTGATTGTGTGTTTGAAGGGTAGATGATGGACAAAATTTGTAAAATTGGGAAATGACGGCTTGTTAGGGTTTCTCCGTAGTTGATGCTGTATGAGCGAGGCTTTTCTCTACTTTAAGTTGGCAGCTTGGGTTTCCGAAAGGTAGGTTAGAAACAAGGACTAAGTTTGGGTCCACTATGTAGGAACCTGGTTATGTTCCATATTGGAATGAGACAATCCAATTTGTTTCAACCATAACATTAATGTCAGTCCTTTAGTTTGGGTGATTCTTTTTTTCCCCTCAAAACTTATTGAGTCTAGTTTCTGATGATGTGCATTTTATAATTTTTGGGCATGTTACATAAGAAAATAGGTGAAGAGATGTCATTTTCACTGCACGTCTCAATGATCGACTTATATACTTTCCATTGCTCATCCGATTTTGATGCATAATATACCATTAGATAATTTATTCAATGAAGAATATTAATGTCTAAGTTTAGTAGTTTTATGTAGCCTAGAATGGGGTGAAAACAAGAGAAGAATCTTTACTAGACATTGAACACCATCAATTTAGGCCTATTTGGGCTTTTAGGCTCGACTAGCCCCTTATAGAGATATTCGGGTTTGGGTGTATTAGTTAATGGATGTTGCCATATTATAGGGCTCTTCATTTAATTATCAGAGGTCCCTAACTTTTATTCAATTGGCTTATTGTCAGTGAACATTTTATGAAAACAAGACACTTTTTATGTGTACATAGTAAGAGATTTTAATGCACTTTTATTTCAAATGGCAGTCGGCAAGTGAGTGAAAAGTTCTTGCATTTTGTAAGCGAAAATTTTATTTGATCAATTGCTTAGATTTACAAATATTATAGTTATTATTTTTATTGATTTATTTTGATTTGTTTTAAAACTTTCTATTCGTTATAATTAAGCACTAGATCTTAGAAAAACTTACAAAATGAAGTCTACTCTCTACAAATAAAAGCCAAGGGGAATACTAGGTTTGTTTACTAAAAATTTTTTCGAAAGGACCCCGAATATATCCTGGAGTGAGGCCCATCTGATTGCGTAGGCTTAAACCAAAGATCTAGATTTTAGGGCAAAGATATGAATGGAATTGATCACGACATCACTCAACATCACTGATGACCGCTACCAGCTATACCATGAAACTAGAATTAATTCACCCTAACCGAAAAAGAAATATGCAACATATTAATTACAATAATAGGAAATTGAAGCCCAAGTAAAAAAGAGAAATGGTATAATTAATATTTACAGTGGGTACGGGATAAATTGCGAAAGATTACATCTTTGAAATTAAATAAAGCTAACAAAAAGAACAAAGGAAACGAAAAAAGTGAAAGATAGAATTTGAAGACTGACACTCTCAGGTTACCTGCCTAAGTGACTTAGAGAATCCTAAGATCAAGAAACTTAAGCCTTAACTGGTGCCTTAAAGGGTTTTGAGGATATATGTGAGAAGGGTTTGGTTAGGTTTTTTGAATCTCTCAGTGTAATCTCATAGTTTTCTGATGTTCTGATTTTGTGTTTGAAGAGTAGGTGACAGACAAAATTTATGATTGTGGGAAACGATGCCTTACTAGGGTTTCTTCATAGTTGATTCTGTATGAGCTAGGCATTTTCTCTTCTTTAAGCAGGTAGTTAGGGTTTCTAGAAGGCAGGTTAGAAACAAGGACTAGGTTGGGGTCCACTGGGTAGGAACCTGGTTATGTTCCATATTAGGCTGAGACAATCTAATTTGTTTCAACCGTAACATTAATGTCCAACACTTAGTTTGAGTGGTTCTTTTTTCCCCTAAGAACTTATTGAGTCTAGTTTCTGATGATGTACATTTTATAATTTGTGGATATCTTTGGAATAGGACACAAGAAAATAGGTGAAGAGATGTCATTTTCACTGCAAGTCTCAATAATCGACTAATATATTTTCGATTGCTCATTGGATTTTGATGCATAATGTACCATTAGAAAATTTATTCAATGAAGAATATTAATGTCCAAGCTTAGTAATTTTATGCACCCTCAAATGCGGTGGAAATTATGAAAAGATTCTCTACTAGACATCGAACACCATCAATATGGGCCTATGTGGGCTTTTTGGCTCGACTAGCTTCTTGTAGGCATCTTCGGGTTTGGGTGTATAGGCTAATGGATGTTGCCATATTTTAAGGCTCTTCATTTAAATATTAGAGGTCCCTAACTCTTATTCGATTGGCTTATCATCAGTGAACATTTTATAAAAAGGAGACACTTTTTAGGTGTTTATAGTAAGAGATTTTAATGCACTTCTATTTCAAATGGTAGTTGGCGAGTGAGTGAAAAACTCTTGCATTTTGTAAGCTAAAAAGTTATTTAATCAATTGCTTAGATTTACAAATATTGTAGTTATTATTTTTATTGATTTATTTTGATTTGTTTCAAAACATTCTATTCGTTTTAATTAACAACTAGATCTTAGGAAAAGTTACAAAATCAAGTCTACTCTGTAAAAATAAAAGCCAAGAGGAACAATAGGTTTGTTTTTTAAAAAATTTTTCGAAAGGACCTCGAATAATTCCTTTCGTGATGACCATCTAGTTCCATAGGTTTAAACCAAAGATCCAGATCTGAGAGCAAAGATATGATTGGAATTGATCACGACATCACTCATCATCACTTATGGCCTCTACCAACCAAAATAGGAAACTAGAATTAATTAACCATAACAGAAAAAGAAACATGCAACATATGAAATACAATAATAGGAAATTGAAGCCTAAGTAAAAAAGGGAAATTGTATAATCAACATTAATGATGAGTAGGGGCTAAATTTCTAAAGCTTACCTCTTTGAAATTAAATAAACCTAACAAAAAGAAGAGAAGGAAACGAAAAAATTGAAAGATAGATTTGAAAGATTAACACTCTCATGTTTCCTAGCTAATTGACCTAGAGCATCCTAAGATCGAGAATATTGAGCCTTAACTTGGGCGTTAAAGGGTTTTGAGGATATATTAGAGAAGGGTTTGGTTAGGTTCTTTGAATTTCTCAGTATTATCTCATAGTTTTCTGATGTTCTAATTTTGTGTTTGATGGTGGACAGACAAATTTATAATTGTGGGAAACGAGGGCTTTCTAGGGTTTCTCCACAGTTGATGCTGCATGAGCTAGGCTTTTTCTCTACTTTAAGTTGGTAGCTAGGCTTTCTAGAGGGCAGGTCAGAAACAAAGACTATGTTGGGGTCCACTGGGTAGGAACCTAGTTATGTTCCATATTGGGCTTAGACAATCTAATTTGTTTCAACCATAACATTAATGCCCAACCTTTAATTTGAGTGGTTCTTTTTTTCCCTGAAAACTTATTAAGTCTAGTTTCTGGTGATGTGCATTTTATAATTTTTGGTATGTTTAGAACAGGGCGGAAGAAAATAGGTGAAAAGATATCATTTTCACTAGACGTCTCAATAATCAACTTATATACTGTCGATTGCTCATCGGATTTTGATGCATAATATACTGTTAGAAAATTTATTCATTGAAGAATATTAATGTCTAAGCTAGGCAGTTTTATGCATCCTAGAATGGGATGAAATTGTGAAAAGAATCTTTAGTATGTGTCAAACGCCATCAACTTGGGCCTATTTGGACTTTTGGGCTCAACTAACCTCTTGTAGGCATCTTCGTGTTTGGGTGTATAAGTTAATGGAAGTTGCCATACTTTAAAGCTCTTCATTTGATTATCAGAGGTCCCCAACTCTCATTTAATTGGCTTACCATCAGCAAACATTTTGTGAAAAGGAGACACTTTTTTCGCGTCTATACCAAGAGATTTTAATGCACTCTTATATCAAATGGTAGTTGGCGAGTGAGTGACAAGCTCCTGCATTTTGTACGCTAAAATTTTATTTGAAGAATTGCTTAGATTTACAATATTATAGTTATTACTGTTATTGATTTATTTTGATTTGTTTTAGAACTTTCAATTCGTTTCAATTTAAAACTAAATCATAGGAAAACCTACAAAATCAAGTCTACTCTCTAAAAATAAAAGCCGGACATTAGGTTTGTTTTTAAAAAAGTTTTTTCAAAAGGACCTCGAATATATCCTGGAGTGAGGTATAAACCAAAGATTAGATTTGAGAGCAAAGATATGAAGGGAATTGATCACGGCATCATTCACCATCACGAATGACATCTGCCAGCCAAAACATGAAACTAGGATTAATTCACCCTAATAGAAAAAGAAACATGACACAGATCCGAAAAAATACAGAACACGAAAAAATAAATCACTACAAAAATACTCCAGATCTGCAACAAACTCACCGACAAGAAAAGTTGTATTTTCCGATGGAAAATTGTGTTTTCAATGGAAAATACTACACCAAAACTCCCGTCAGGAATTACTTTGTCGCAGAATTTTGTCCGACGGCGACGGAATGATCCTGATGGAGATTCCGTCGGTCTCTGTTTGAGGCTTGCAAGCATTTTGCGCCGGAAGATTCCGACGAAAATCCCTTTTCCCTGTAAAAAAAATTTTGGCTCCAAAAAAATTTTTGTTCCTAAAAAGTAAAGCGCTTAAATATATCACGATCACCACAAACAACATATATAATAGTTACTAAATACAAATTTTTATATTTGACAATTAAATGTGCAAAATTAAAAATTAATCATAACATCCACAATTGTTTTGGATCTGTAGGCAGATCATATAAATTAATCAGAATCAGATAAGTTTATGGGATCATCGTTGTCATTTTGGGAGTCCTGCTCATTTTCAGTGTCCAAGTTGATTTGGCTGGAAGAACCTGTACTTTGTCCTTTAAGAAATCTCAAAACTTTTTCATAATGCGCTCTGTCTTCCCCTGACTTATAGTCTCTGCTTGCTTGGTAGTGCTTTGATTGAGGAGTTGCACTTGCTCTCTTGGATCAAAGTGCTCATCAGCTAATGAGTGGTGTGCAGCTATAATTGTAGCTGATTTCTTCGACTTAACCCCCTCCATGCCAAAACCGTATACACTGTCTTTTTTGTCCAGATTTTCTTTAATCCAAATCTCTTCTAGGGTCATAGGGGCAGTTGGGACCCCTTTGAGTTGCAGCTTGAGTATACTCCTCCCATTTCCTATGTTAATCCTCCTGAAAGTTATCAAAAATAAAACTATTACATATTAAGGTGACAACTATAACATATGAATAATGTCTGAATAAAATGTGCTGAATTTACATATTTTTTGGTAGTTTTTATCAACGAAAACTTTGTCTTTGACCTAACAGTGAGTGTCCCTAAACAGTTCTTCACATGTGGGCTCCTTACCTAATGCTTTGGCCTACAAAAAATAAAATGTACTGAATTAATGATCAAATATAAGGAGGAATAAAATCTCAATCCTTACCATATATTGTATATCGGAAATACACTTATTAATAAGCACATTGCCTCCCAGGTGCCTCTTCATTTCACTAATCGGAATTGAGCCACATGTTTGTAACGAAGGACCAAAACCTTCTGCATTACTCAATCTATTCTTTTTATTTTGTTGACTCAATTTCTTAAACTTGTCATTCTCACTCCAATGTTTAAGCATCTCATTCCAAACACTAGATGGTAAGCACTTCGACTTTTTGTTGTACTTCCTGGCATATCCATGAATGTCCCTAAGTCGAGTTGCACCTCTGTACTAAAAGTTACGTCATATCTGGATTTCATTGTCTGGATGCCAGTGGTAGTTTTTCTATTATAAAGTTGAAGTATATTAGTAAACGTCTTAAACAGTCTAATGACGAAATTCAAATTCAATGTACAGAAAATTAACCTTGAACTTATTAAACCATATGTCTCACTGAGATTGTGGAACTTCCCCCCACGTGGTCCAAGGGCATGGGTACTTACCTGCAGAGCTTTCAACAATTTTTTTGAACTATGCCCTAATATGGAACAAAACTAAGAACAAAAAAAAAAACCATTAGAATTAATTACTGTAGCCATTAAATCGATATGATTCTGAAGAAGAAAATTTAAAATGAACTTACGTATCACCATTGGGTTGCAAATATATCTTAGTATGAACTGAATGCCTTGGCATTCTAGGCTGACCAACAATCTGATTACTGTTGTAATGTGGGCCAATAGTGTCAAACTGTTAATAAACTAATGGGATAGTTGAACTGCGACCAATGTAAGGATTATTAGGTTGGATAGGTGACTGCATATCCATACTAGAAAAAGGTGGCTGCATATATGGTTGCTCATTCATACTACCAAAATAATTTCCGAATGGCTGAATTGGATCAAGGAAACCTCCAAACGCCCCACTGAAGGTGTTTGTTTCATAGTTTTCAGCAGGATCATTCTGTGGGATCAGTTGTGGTGCTCCTCTACCCACACCACTCGTAACCATTCGGCCTCAACCACGTTCACCATTTACTCCAGGCATCCAACAAATAAGAACAAAATAGACACAAAATACAGCAGCGCAAACAATCATAGCATTGTCGGTGAAAAAATTACAGTACACATATACAATTGTTTTTCCTAGCTTGCAATTAAAGAAAAAGTACATAGACATGCATAAAGATTCATACAAATAAAAGATTAAATCAACCATTGTGGGACACATCATCATCGTCATCATTATCACTTTTCAATATCATATCTCCCTCATCATCATCATCAGTGTCTTTAGCGTTATCCTCTGATTCACCTTCTTTGTCCTCTTCATAATCATCATCATGTTCACCATCCCCATCAAGATCATCTCCCCAATCATGTCCATCAACATCATCAGCTTGTTCAATTTCATCGACTAATGTTGTGTCAATTATATTATCCACATTTATGGTTGTCGTTCCTAACTGTTGATAGGCAAGTTCTAAATTATCCTTATCTTTAGGGGAACCGCGAGGTTTGTTCGGTATAGCTACCCACTAATTCGCTCTTTCTGGTATCCCCTCAAGGTACTTAAGTTATACCACTTAGGCTGTAGTATCAACAAATATGAAGGGGTCAAACTTTCTGTGATATAGGTTATGATTAACCTTGGGATATGGGATAAATTTAGGATAACGTAGCCCCTAACGAACATCCGGGTTAAACCACTCATACTTAAAAAGTACACATTTTTTAATTAGTTTACTCGTAAATTCAACACGAATAATTTCATGTAATATGCCATAATAATCCCCTGATACTTCATCACCTTTGCTAACTCCTTTGACACATATGCCACAATTATATGTGGCTTTACCTTCATTCATAGCCTTGGTATGAAATCAATAACCATTAACTTTATACCCAAAAAAACATACCACTACCATAATCAGTCTGCGAGATAAGTTCACCAAAAAATTTTGCCTCTCATCATCAACCACCTGGTAAGAATTGAAGATTAGTTATGAAAAATTACTTACATTGTACTCAAACCACTGTGCAAAATTTTCCTCGATAAACAAGTCAAGTTCTACATCGCTCGTGCTTGGATTATGACTACGAAATTAATGTCTGAACCAACTGCATTTCACGATTGAAATCTTTTATTACTCAACTATTTATTAAGCATTCAAATGAAACTTTCAATAACTGATAAACTTACTCCAAATATGGTTGTACTTCATCACAATTCAGTAAAATGTGAAGGTGAGCAACACGGTACTCTGGCTCAGTAAGTTATATTTTTTCTCGATTTCCAAATGGAGTACCCTTACGACTGAACACCGAAAGGGTTGGTATGTGTGGTTTGGATTGTCGCATAATCTTATTACGCCCAATTCTTGGGTAATGCAAGCTTGACTGAAAATAATACTCAACAAAATGTTTAATCTCAAATGCTAAGTATGCCTGAACCATGGATGTCTCTACACGAGCTTTGTTCTTAATCGTAGGCTTCAACCAGCCAAAATGCCTCTCAAAAGGATACATCAATTGATATTGAACAGGACCACCCAACAAAGCTTCTTCTGCTAAATGAATGGGCAAATGCTCCATAACATTCCAAAAACCAGGAGGGAAAACTGTCTCTAATTTACAAAGAATTATAACAATGTTCTTATTCATCTCTTCGACCATGCTAACATGTAACTCACTGGAGCATAGGTTTCTGAAAAATTCGTGCAATTCCACTAAGGGTCCCAAAACATTTTCCGTAGGAGCAGCAAAAGCTACTGGAAGAAGATTCTCCAAAAAGACATAATCATCATGACTTCTTATATTTTGAAATTTTGTGTTGGATGAATCAACCCAATTTTTCACGTTAAAACAATAACCATCAGGCATATGAACCTCCTGCAACCATTGGAAAATAGCCCTTTTTTGAGCTCATGATAGTGTAAAATTGGCTTTTGGCTTACACAATCTATCAGTGGACCCTCTTGTAGCTAAGTTCAACTCTTCCCTACTACACAGAATAGACATATCCATTCCACCTTTTATATGATCCTTTGTTTTTCTCGAAATATCCTTCACTGTGTTTATAATATTTTCACTAAAAGTTTTCTCGATATGCATAACATCAAGGCTATGCCTCAGAAGTTGATGCTTCCAACAAGGCGATTCCCAAAAGATACTTTGCTTTGTCTAGTTATGTTTATTTTCTTGAAATCCAGGAATTTGAAATTGTACATCTGTAGTCACTTTAGGCAATGTAGATGCTACGTCAGACAATATTTCATCAGAAATCCTTCGGGTAGGGCCAATGTGTATGCTCTTCCCTTTATGAAAAGCAACTTTATTAAAACAATGATTTCGAGGTAAGAACAGACGATGGTAATCAAACTAAGATGGCTTTCATCTATGCTGTAACTGGCATGCACAAATTTAGTGCATACAAACTGGACATGCTAACAACCCATGAGTACTCCAGCTGGGTAACATACCATAGGCGGGAAAATCAGTAATTGTCCGAATTAATGCAGCATAAAATCTAAAAGTTTTCTCGCATGAAACATCAAATGTGTCCACCCCAATATCCCATAGCATTTTCAATTCATCAATTAAGGGTTGCAAGTGCATATCAAATCTGTTCATTGGATTTGTTGGACCCAGAATAATACAACTTAAAAACATATATGGAGCAGTCATACACATATCTGGGGGTAAGTTATAAGGTGTAACAAAAATTGGCCACACAGAATATGATCTTATAGATATGAAAAATGGTGTGAAACCATCAACACATAGACCTAACCTTACATTTCGAGGCTTTGCTGTAAAATTTGGATACTTTTGGTCAAAATGCTTCCACGTTAATCCATCCAACGGATGCCGAAGAACACCCGGTTCTTGAAGATGCTTATGGTGCCATCTCATGTGGACGACAGTCCTTTTTGAGGCACACAGTCTTTGCAATCTTGGGATTAAAGGTAGGTAGTGCACTCTAGCACATGAAACCTCCTTATAACCTCGATGGTTGGAGTTCTTTGGTAATTGTTTTGCATGCCCACAAAATTTACATGCGGACAAACCCACATCTTGTTTATAATAAATCATGCAACCATTCGGACAACAATTAATTTCCTAAGCATCCCTCCCTAAATCTCTCACTTTTCTGAGCTGCTGATGATAATTTTTTGGAATGTCACTTTCAGGAGGGCATATATCTTTCCTCACACCAACAACTTTGTTGAAACAATCTTGAGACATGCTATGCCCGGATTTAATACTAAGTAGCTTCACAGACTTTCTAGTTCAGTTATTTGCACCCTTCATACAACGATCTTTGGGTAGATTCAAGCATAGTGTAAAACGTCTTAAGATTTACGTCATGATGGCTGCTCATGTTCATTTTATTAGCTTGGAAGGCAGCATGAAGTATGTTCTCCATATAATTATGATCATTGTGATTGTAATCAAAATTCATAAAATGTGAACTACTTGCACCCCCTACTTCCAAATTATCTTCTTCCCCATGACTTGTCCAATACCAATAATTCTTCACAGACCCCCTTCTATACAGATGAGACTTTACCACGTCAGGTGTAAAATACTTCATATTCTTGCACTTCACAAGTGGACATCTATAAACTCCATTAATTCTATACTCCTCCTGATTTCATGTAAATTGATCAAACATATTCATTACCATCAACCACTCATCTCAAAGCCTATGTCCATCAGGATTTCTTCTCCTATACATCCATTAATGATGCAACAGCCCATCCATATGTTGCTAATCTGATTACCTTAATTGTTATATATACTACAATTAATTTCAATAAATATCTTTTAGAAATCTATTTAACCAGTTCAATATTTGGAATACAATAATGAACTTCTATACGAATATTACCACAATGTTGAAGCACATAAATAATTATACTTAACAAATAAAACCAATCATACAGAAAATTACCACATGTCAAAAAAGAATATACTTCACATACACACCAAAAATTAATATACACAACAAATCAAACAACGACTAAACATACTTAACATACTTAAACCATTTACCAAAACGAATCATATTATACATGTTTACCTTCTTACAACTATTTCATTTATCCAAATCAACATACATTACAAATTAAATTAGTGATTAAATTATTTACAATAAATTTTATATTCACTAATGACACTAATAAATTTATATATATTAGAAAAATAAATTTAACAACAATATAATTAGACATATATATATATATATATATATATATATTAGACATACAACAATGTAATTAAACATACATATGTATTCCAAAAAGAAATTCAATAGAACTATTTTATTTATCATAATAAACCTAATTAAGCATCAAACACAATTTATACTATTTGTATCACACTTCATCCAGATAAACAAACCTAAAAAGACCAAAATACTATTAACCAAAAATAAAAATAAAAATACTTAACAAATCAAACAAATCATACAAAAAACTAACCATACCTATACACAACAAATCGAACAAAAAATAAACATACTTAACATACTTAAGCCGCTTACCAAAACAAAATATATATTATACATGCTTACCTACTTACAACTATTTCATTTGTCCAAATTAACGTATGTTATAAATTAAATTAAAGATTAAATTGCTTAGTATAAATTTTACATTTATTAATGGCACAAATAAAAAAAACTCGTATTTGTACTTAGTTTACATTTTATATTCTCAGATTCTTGAGATAAATTTTGACAAAATCCAAAATAAAACAATGTAATCAAACATACATGCTAAAAAAGTAAATTTAACATAACTATACTGTTTGTCAAAATAAACCTAATTAAGCATCAAACAAAAATTAAACTATTTATTTCACGCTTCATCCAAACAAACAAACCCAAACAAAAATAACAAAATACTATTAACATACTCAGCAAACTTAAATTAATATATACTTAAGATACCTCAAAATTGCAAAAATTAAATAAAAATTCTTAACATATCAAACAAATCATACAAAAAATTAAACATACCTAAAAAAAACATACACTTCACCTACTTACAAAAAATTAATATATCGCACAAATCAAAAAAAAAAAACATACTTAGCAAACTTGAATTATTCATTAAAACAAAACACATTATACATGCTTAACGTACTTCAACATTTTATAATAATTATATAATTATTATAAATGTATATACTTAGCATATTTTATTCCACTTATTCAAATAAATATACTTCACAAATTAAATAAAAAATTTACATAATTCACATCCATATTTTACGAAAAAAATAAATTAAATAAACTATACAAATATGCTTCAAAATTAAATTTCACAAAATTTAATAACACATACCAAATTAATATAATTTCAAAACATAACAATTCCACTGACTTGTAAATACCCGAAAAACAAAGTGGACTACCGAGGACGGCGGCAGCACTCTTCAACCCATTTATAACAAATCAACCACCATAAAAAACTAATTAAATTAAATATTTCAATTTCAAAGAGCAAATTAACTCAAAACAAATGATTGACCGTTGAATTATAAGTGACGGCAACAATTTTTTCTGGTCACCGGCCACCGTGAATGACGAACATCTCCCTCTCTCTCACTGAACAATTAAAATCCAGATCCAAAATTTTTTGAAACTAGGCTGCGAAATTCCGAAGGAATTTCAGACGGAATTCGACGGAAACTCGTCGGATTTTCCGATGGAAACATTTTCCAACGCATCGGAAATTTGAATTTTCATCGAATTCCAAAGGTGTTTCCATCGGAATTATCTAACATCCTCCAATGGATAGCCACGCCGTCGTTTTTTTCGTTGGAAATAGGCACTGTTTTTGTAGTGAATAAAACCGACACAAAAGGAATTTGGAAGAAAAAAATTATACTTCCACTGTTTCAAGACAATACAGAAACAATTCTCCATGTTTGCAAGTACTACTTACCAGACATTTATAAACAGACCCTTCATGCACCCTTTACTCGGATATGTTTTCCAGTAACTAATTACAGGTTGCTCCCTAAACTCACTCACAACTCACCAAGCTCCCTCTAAAATATACTTCAGTGTTAATTTTTCCCTAAAAATTAAAAAAAATCTTTTGTAACATACCTTTCATTATCAATTATACTTTAACTTCCTTCAGTTTTCTTTTTCTTTTTTTACTCTATTCGTTTTTACAAATCCTAATATTCTCGATCTTGATAAAAAATCAATACCAACTGCTCCACTGAGCTCGATCTTCAAAGTTCATTACCACCTTAGCTTCAGTCGAAGAAGTAAATATTGCCCACTTCCCCCTTACTACCTGTCCTCCGCTTAAGTTACTTGTGGAAGTTCTTGAAGCCGCTTCACCCATCTATGCTTTCCCTACAAGTCTGTACAACCCCCCTGACAATTCTCCTTTCACAACTACCATAGCTACTTTAGAGACCTTAAATGTTCCGCCTTGAGATAAATATGTGTAGACTCTCGCATCAAAAGTCCTGAAAGAAATCATATTTCTTTTTAGACCTTGCATAATTCTAATCCCAGTTACTATTCATATGCCTTATCTAACATACAAATTCATACTATTCACACCCCATCCACTCAGCTTTGTGTATTGTTTGCCATGTTAAGAGTACCTTTTTTACATGGTTGATATGTATCAAAGTAATCTATATACGAACACATGTGAAATCAAAAACCAGAGTCTAAGATCTAATCTGACCTTCTTAGACTTTCAGCAGTTACCAGAAACACGTCACCTCCATTAAATGGGTTTGAACCTTCTACAATTCGCACTACGGATGCCTTCTTATATCTCAAGTCCTTATTCCTCATGGGACCATACCTCTTTATATGACCTTCCTCATTATAACGGTAGCATGTGAACTTACCTCTCCTTGATCTTGACCGTTCTGTCCCTTCCTCCTTCTTTCTTGACCATTTTCTTCTCCCACTAGACTCTTGTGTAACCACGGCTAGCTAACCATCATTTGAGAATCTGTTGTTGCCTCACCGAGTCCAATTCGTCAATAAGGCAGAGAGCAGCTCATCAAATTTCAAGATCTCTCTTGTGAACAACAGAGTAGTCATGATATTATTAAAAGATGAAGGCAATAAAGCCGGCAATAGTGAAGCTTTATCTTCCTCTTCAATTTTTAACTTTGGAGAAGTTAACTTTGTCTTTATCTTGTTGAACTCGCCCAAATGTTGATTGGACTCTACTTCTTTTGCCATTTGGAGGGCAAACAATTGCTTCTTCTAGTATCACATACTTGTCAACAATTTGAACTTTTATAGGCACTTTAACTTGTCCTAAAAATCTACTGGGTCTATTAAGCCAAGAACCTCCAGAAGAGAATTAGTTGCAAGACATAACAATATTGTACTTGTTGCCATGCCATTCGAATCTCTTCCCCGTCGTCCTGTCATATCTTCTCTGGCGTGCCTTTTTCCCTGAGTGCTGCTCCCTCATAATCTATCATCTTCTCGGCCTTGCGTGTAATCATCTTTAAGGCCTTACTTATCCCTTATTAGGTTAGCAAACATCTCACCCATTGTTGCCACAAGGTGGAATCACCACAACCATCAAAAGGTTCAATCGAAATGCTCAAACCTTTTACCAATGCCATCTCCTGTGATCTTTACACTGTTTTTCTGCTCTTATCGCTTATACGTCCTTCTTACCTTCAAAACCTTACTCTAATACCACTATTGGGTTGAAGAGAGTAAGATCCAAAAATATCAAGAATATGAAAAAATAAATAAAACTGACACAAGGAGAATTTGAGTGAAAAAATTATATTTTTACTATTTGAAAAAAAGTACAAACAACCATCCATGTTTACGAGTGGTAATTACCATAAACTTATAAACAGACCATTCTAAAAGCCCATATGCATTCCAACAACTAATTACCAGTTGTTCTCTACGCTCGCCCACTCTCACTGAGCTCCGTCTTGGTATTTTTCGAGGTAGTGTCTTATATAGTTTATGTGTGTACCATTTCTAAAGGAAAATAATACCTCCATTAATAAGGATTTGGAGAAGTTTCTTACTGAATATAAACTAATTCCTAAGTGCATATTAGTCCTAAACTTTCCTAAAAATATGTTTTGCAACATTACTTATGTTATAAACTCTTCTTCAACTTCCTTTTGCTTTTTCTTGATCTGCAATAGTACCTTCATAAAAATAAATACTGGCGGCCTCACCTAGCTCGATCTACTAAGGTGCCCACCACCTTTAGCAAAAGAAGCAAACATTACCCACTTCCGCCCTGCAAGTCTATACAACCTCCACACATTTATACTTTTATGACTATTATAGCTCATTTGGAGACCTTCAAAGCTCCACCTTGAGGCGAACGTTGGTACCCTCTCGCATCAAAAGTTCCCAAAGAAATCATATTTCTTTATGGACCTCGCAGATGCCTAACCTAATTACTATCCGCACTATACCATCAAACATAAGAATTCGTACTGTTCTCACCTCCGTAATCTAGCTTTCTGTACGGTTTGCCAGGTTGACAGTACCTTTTTCACATGGTTGATACATATCAAAGGACACTTCAACTGAACACATATGACATGAACAACCAGAATCTAATAGCCAATCTGACCTTTTTGGACATTCAACAGTTACCAAAAATATGACACCCACATTAAATAGGTATGAACCTAGTGCAATTTCCATTACAGACAGCTTCTTATCTCTTGAAACAACCTGTAAGTGTATGGGTTTTGTAGTGTAGATAACTATTGTCCTTTCGGACCAACCACAATGTATTAAATTTCGTCCCACTACAAATGCTAAGTGAACAAATTTTAGTGGATTGTTTCAACTACGCTAATTAGCTATGCAGGAATTCAATCAAAGTAAAGCCTCTAGGGATTTGTTTTGCCCAATTAAAGTATTGAGTCTTTGAATTAAACATGTACTCTTTTCTATTTTGGATTGGTTTAAGGAATTGCGACCTGACTAAATCAACCTTTTCTTTCGAAAGAAACTAAATCACCTATACTAAACCTATTATTATTCTATCAAATGTCCTCGTTTTGATCTCAGTTAAAGATGTTTGATTGCAAAATGTTCCCTCTAAACTTGCCATTCTTTCTCAAGGATTACTAAGTCAAAGTTCAATCTTGTTGACCGATAGTGAGTTTCTCCTTTCGGTACTTCACATAACTCTATGATATATGTATGCAAATATAGCTAAAACTTACTCATATCAATACAACCATAAGATAAAATAAAACCATTCCAAGATAGATTGAGCATAAGAAACAAAGATTAAATATTAATCATCAATACTTCATCAAACTAATCCCTAGATTGAATCAAACTACTCACTCATGATCAAACAAAACACCATCTAAATTAAACAAACAAAAGTTCAAGAAGAGAGAAGAGAAACCTCAGCAATAATGGAGGTTCTTCAATGATCTTTCAAGCTTCAAGGATCCAATTGCCACTTGCTTTCTTCTAATCTTCTTTTATTTAGGAAAAACTAGAAAAAATCCTAAAACTAACGAGAGAGATGAAATTTAGGGTTGAATGTTCTCTTTTGCTCACAGTCGAAAATGCCTTCAAATACCCGAGTTCAAGCTTTCTCAAGCACACATATGAGGAAAAATGAAGAGGCTCGCAATTACCAGCATATTACAGAACATGGTCACTTCTGGCCATGGGGTCATCTTTCTTTCTTTGCCCCACGGGCATATGGAATGGGGTACTACTGTTATGACCCCAAAATGTTGCCAAATGAGGGTCAATGCGGTCAAAAGGGCCTAAAACCCGAAAAATGCACTAAAAAAACATACCTGACTGTAAAATAGGAAAAGGGATGGAAATCATACCCATAAGCACACAAATCTCCTATAAAATGCTATCAGACGACCCTAAAATGATGCACATTCTCGGTATTTATCAAACGCCCTAGTGCTTAAACAATTGCTTGTCCCCTAGCAATCCTAAAACAAAAAATTATTCATAACCTCTGCAAGAAAGACATTAGTAGTATCTTCAATGGTAAGATCGTCCCAAAGATAGCCCAACAGTGTGTAAAGACATTTAACAATTAGATAGGAAGATAGCATTTTTGAAAGTTCCTTAAAACCTATAATGTCATTATTTAAACCAATCACCACAAATCATCGAACACAATCACACCAACACAGGAAATAGTTAGAGCTAGAAAAACCGGTAGAACCTCACTTAAGTCATGCAACACTCTTCACTCATGTGTTTTAAGATATAGTAAGGTTCCCTCAATTCTCATTCTAAAGACTCAAACCTATCTGAAGCTTGCTAAAACTCTCTCATTCACCACCACTAGTATGCAATGCATATACTAAACAACCATAAGAGCTTTATATGGGTTGTAACGGGGATAAGGGTAACGGTAGGAGGGAACAAATATATTTGGGAATGTGGAGCTAAAGCCCAAAGACTAAGAGCTAAACTCTCCCAATATCATCATGAAAAACTCTTCGCGAACAATACTACTCAAATACACAAGCAAATCCCCGTATGTAATCAAATGAGACGAAAAGACTTGAAAATAAAAAACAATTATATCCGACAAGGCCAACCTCTTTTATTTTCTTTTCTCTTTTGTTTTCTTTTGTTTTCTTTTGTTCTTCTTTTCTTTTTTTATTTTCTTTCAGCAAAGGGTATGGCCATGGAAATAAATATCAAACTCTTTTTCTTTTTGTTTGTTTCAACTCTTCTCTGATCATTCTATAATTAAACGATGGATCTCTTATATGAACAAATCCACCTGAAATCCTCTGCCTGCAACCCAAACTAAAGCACCAAAAAATCTCAATGCTCCAAACTAACTCCTAAACAAAATATTAAAGAGTGAAATCCTCTCTAGTCCTTTCTTAAAGGTATGGTATGTGTTTGGCCAAAGGCTAAATATGGAGGTTCACATCAATAAACATGGGTTAAGGCTCAAAGGGCTAGCAAGGGGTATATCATGCACACAATGGTGGCTATTTGGTCTATGGGGTTTATCAAATCAAAGAATGTCTTAATCACTTTGTCTACATGCATATGCTCGATGAGATCTTGAATGAGAGTCAAAGCAAGTTCTAGAGAAATCATATCTAAGATAAGTCACTCAATAAAAGGCAAGAGACTAAACTTGATAGGTTATTCTTATAAACCTCAAAGCCTCACTGGACATCTACCAAAGTCATAACTAGTTCATTTCAATCCACATGCCAATATCCATGCAAAGAATCATACGGCGATAATTTTGCACTCAACACAATGCCAAAACATGAAGCACACATTTTCATAAACTCACTTCTAAAAACTTTTATTCACAATTAAGCATAACAAAGGAACATTCTAAACTAAAGAAGACTACCTAGTCTACCAAGTTCATCATCGAAAGATCATTTTTGTTTTTTCCCCTTTTCGGTTTTCTTCTTCTTTTGGGCTTCTTCTTTTTCTAAAATGTAAGCCTAAATTAATGTAAACCTAAAATGCAAAATAACCGTAAATGCCATGCTTCTAATGCACTAGAAATACAAAAGTACTAGAATGAAACTAAATGCATTAACTATATGCTCTGGCTACATGGAGTAAATCCTAAAATACACAACTAAATGTAATCATGAACAATATATACACATGCTCAAACTAAGGAACCAGGCATTAGATGCCAAAGCAAAGTAACTTGACTCCCCCATGCTTGGACAAAGCATTGTCCTCAATGCAAAAATATATGGACAAAAGGAAGGGGGAGGACTAAGCAACAATTAGAAGAGAGGTGGGGAAGGAGGGTGCGGTGAATGGCCTTGAGAGATATGCCAATATCTGCATGTCTTAAGACAAGCCTTAAAGTCCGAGAAATAGGCTATCATTCCACGGAGCTCGTCATGTCACTCTTAGATAAAGTCACGGAAAACAGCTTGTTCAGTTTCAACATAGGCTTGTAGGGAGGCTTGCTCTTCTTAAATGAACCTAAGGGCGGCTTGAACTTCCTTATAGTCAGTCGAAGAGGTTAGGAGGATGAACTAGGGTCACCATGAAAAGTAGGTGGGGGCCAAGGTGGTGCAGGAAGGACAATATCAGCATCACTAGGTAACCATGAATGGTTAGCCCGATGACGTAGGGTGGTTCGCTCAAACATTGGGAAGTGGGAAAAGCTGATTCTCAGAGTAAACAACATAACTACCCATCCTCAACCTTACAAAATTTCATTTATTCAAAAGTAACTTTATAAAGCTGTTCAGACCCTGAGACTTGATCCTTGAGGTTTTGCTTAACACCTAAACATCTAGCAATATTAGTGATGAGACCCCCAATGACTTTGTTACCTACAGTATTCACAGCTGCAATATGCAATTATCATGCTAGGGAAGACCCAGGGTCAATCTGGTCACCATTCATCATACTAAATAAGAAATACTGCTCATACACTCATAGGACATTCAGACTATCGTCCCTAGCAAAGACACCACATGAAAGCATGTGTTGGGTTATCCGGATACAAGGATTCTGAATGAGGGTGCCTTATAAGTACTCACATTATACCTATGATCCCCGAAAATTACATCCCAAAAGACATTCAGGTTAAATTCTAAGGGCACTTGATGCCAAGGCAAGTCCAAGCTAGATGGAGAGCCGAAAATGTTATTCGAGGTACTAAGGTTCAATGCATAGAATTCATTGTGTAAATAGAATGAAATGTGCCCTTCTTGACATCGTGGACCTCAAATGACCTCAACATGCAGATTAGTGAATACTCGAGAGTGAGGTCCCCGTAGGTGTGGTCCTTCAGTTCAATGAGCTGACCTATCTTGCTCTAGGACAACAACCATCTTATGTCATCTAACAATCCCTACTGGGCTAACAAATCCTCATCATATAAACATGTACCAATGACTAGTCTACTACTCAAACATGTATAACATGCAACATGATCAGGATGAGTTACACTAAGAGGGTGAAGAGTATTACCTTGGGTCCTTATGGTGGTGGATGTTCTTAAAGTTCTTGTGGCTCTTTGAGGAACTTAACCTTCTCCTTGAGTGCTCCTTAGCTTCTTTTTGGGTGTCATGGGAGTTATGGAGTGAAGTTAGACGAAAAATCCTCGATAATGGAGGAAATGGTGTATGGAAGGCCGAAAAATGGAAGAATGGAGGGGGTTCGATGGTAATGAAGTGTAAGAAAGGTGAATGTGAGAGAAAAGAAGGGAGTTTGAAAGAGGAATGGAGAATAATGGAGAAAGAAGGAACATGAAGTTGAAAGGATGGCTAGAAAGTGTAACACTCACAGTACGCATGTTTCACTATTTGTATTCTCTTTAATTAATCCCTTAATTATAACTAACAAACCTAATGGTTGGGCTGTTACCGGCGTTAAGAAGGGCAAGGCTTTGAGTATAAGTGCAAGATATAATATAACTAATCTTAGATTACAACTATACACATTGAAACATTATCAAACCATATACAAATGACGGATAACTTCAATAAGATTTACACACTAAAATAGATTAATTCTCCATAAGGTTTACATCTCTATCAACAGAATATCTCAAAATACAGCTCCAAAATATTCATGAACCAACATCATTACTGATCCATCCAGGTTCCCTTGCTCACTTATTCTAATCAGCTCATTTGCTAGTATAAGGGAGATTCATTGAGCATTTCCCTAAAATGAAAAACATAACAAACAATTTGAAATGTGAGTCGAAGCTCAATACATGCATTCTTGTATTGTTATATGATCACTGAAAAACATATTAGCTGTGCCCGCTTTGCAATTTATTTTAATTTAAAATAATGAATGAGATGAATGTAAAACTGCATTGCTAGTTATTATGTGATAGTAAACTCCTAGTAACTGTTATAATCTATAGATAGGTGTGCACCTATCAAGTCAATTGGGAGACCTAGCCTAAGGCTGCATAGGTAACTAGAGGGCGAATGCCCTATAAATTATAATTGATGGGGCCACTAATTAGGTGATAAATTACTTAGTAAACTGATTTATTGATATACTTACCAATACATTATAACTTTGATAAATGCATGCTAATTTCTAAAGAGACAGGTAATGGACATAATTAGAGTTTTTAAAATGCAATCTCACTTGACAATATTTATGAACAATGTGGGGAAATGACATACTAGGCATCGATTGTACTTCAGAAATGTAATTATAGGTATACATAGCTAGTAAAAGACATTCACTCACACAATTCGTAAGTTTAATAGAAATGTATTAATTAAAAAGCATCCATAGCTCAAAGAGGTAAAATAATTGAGAGTAAAGTATAACGAAATAAAGTAATTGAGACTACAATGGAAGGCTTTGATGGTTATAAATGGAATACGAGTTTTTAATACTTCTAAAGTGGATAATATGGGTGTAAGGCCAAGAGTGGTGTAATTAGGTTCAGGATATCTTTAATCATACTAGCTTGACCCGATAGACACAATTCTTGAGTCATTACTCTCCCCACTTCTCAGTTTTCATTCACACGCCTAACTAACTTGGTTTTCCAACCAACTAAGCTTCTAAACACAATCAAAGTTGTTGAACTCATTAAACTTTGCATTTTCTTTGCAATATTCATAATTATTTAGAAACTTTTAATTAAACTCTCAAGATTTATGGTTTCCTTCTTTTCTCTCATAATAAAGCTAAATGCCTTTTTAAAGACCGTTAACCTTTGTTTCCTTCCTCTAATTTCCTTAATTTAGCCAAATACTCAAAAATTACATCATGATTAATGTTACATATTTTTCAATATTTTTCTTTACATAATCACTCACAATGCTCCCATAAACTTACTTACTTGTATTAATCAACCAAACAACCTCTTTTGATCACTTATGGGATTTTTCATAATCTTCTAATTTTGGCAAAACCAACGCAGCACCATTTGCTAAGCCAATAGCACATCCAACCTTCAAATTTCATCTAATTCAAACCAAATTTAACATACTTGATTCAAAAATCAAACCAAATCATTTACACTAATAAAACCTTCGGTTACACTCAATTGAAATTTACATCAAAACTCATCCAAAATCACCTTACACAACATCATATTCATTCTTTATGCTATGGGTTATAAAAGTAGAGCACAAAACCCAAAATCCATCAACTTTACACATAAGGCTTGCATGATCATGCATGGATTCAAACTTACACATGACTTACACACTTCCATAATCAACCAAACTCGATAAAATATAAAGCCAACACTTATTTTTATCAAGATAACATGATCCTTGATCAAATCATTCATAAAAACTAAAAAAAAATTAAACAACCTTAGGTTAGGATTTTACAGCACTTGAGCTTAAATATAGAGAGATGGAGGTGGTGTTCGGGGGTTGTGCAAGTTGTGGGTGGTGGCTGGTGGTGATGGGGTGGTCAGTGGCAGCCTATAGGTGGTGGTAGTAGCCCACACAGCAGTTGGGTAGGGCAAAACAGGGGAAAACCGTGGGGTAGGGGAGAGAAGAGGAAGAAGTGATGTTGGATTTTTTTCTTGGTTGATAATTTTTGACTTGATTTAATTACTTGGCTGATATTTAACCACCATAAAGAATCTTTTTATTAATTATACTTGGGCATAAATAATGACAAGTAGCTAAATAAAGTGCATCAACTTTTTGCGCCTTAAATTGGGTTCAAATGAATTGGGTTCGGGAAAGAAATAACACTTCATTGAAATCAAATTTTTGCGTAGGTCAAAATTAAATGTTGATGTTATGGAAAATACTTTATCAATTAATCATATTTATCGGGGCTAGTATCAATTCTCCTAAAGTTGTTGCAGTAAATTAATAACTTCAATTGCAATGTGGAGCACAAAATGAATTTTTTCTAGACGGGATGATTGAATGTGATAATTAAATGCAAGAAAATTAATAACATGACGTAATTAAATAAATAAATATGATTTAGGGTCGGGCTATTATAGAGAGAGAAGAAGAGGAGGAAATTTGTGTGAGAAAAAGAGAAATTTGGAGAAAAGAAGAGAAAAGGGAGAAAAGGGGAGAACTTTTTAGAGAATTTGAGTGAAAAATGATGGAGAAATGGAAGGTTCAGATGTTTGTGAATGGAGGTTTCTAGAGAGAGAAAGGGGGAGGTAGAGACCGTGTGTCGAAGAAGGGGGCACCATGATAAAAAAAGGGGCCGCAACAGTTTACCATGAACCTTTAATTTGGCGAGCACCATAGACAATCCATTGTGGCTGCTGCCAAAGCAGCTTGTGATTTTTCTTGGTTTTTTTTTTAAAACTTCTTTGGGGTACCACCGTCATGGCCCATGGACCATGGTGGCGACTAATCTATAACTGCTACCTTGATTTTGCTTTTTTGTTCTTTTTTTTTTCATTTCTTGCTCTCCTTTTCCCTTTCTTTTGAAATGAAAACTCCATAGAATATATATTCATCATGAAAAGAAAACAAGAAAATGCTTAGGTTGCCTCAAGAAGTACTTTTTAGGATCGAGAGCTCGACTATCTTGTTTAATCATCTTACACTGGTGAAAGGGGAACAACCGATGAGGAAACGGGCATTCCACTCCTGGCTTGTCCTTGTCATGAACCTTAAAGTTAAATTCTCGCAAAAGAAGGTATCACCTCAAGTAAATGGGATGGAAGTCCTTCTTATGCATCAAATAATGCCAAATGGCACAGTCCGTACACAAAATTATCTTTTAGGGGATACCTCCAGACAGGCCACTATCCAACTCGACTTCCAAATCAAAGTCATAGTAAACCTCATCCAAAGGAGGCAAAGACAACAACACTCTGGCAAACCTGTAATAATCACTTAAAGAACCCTCACTAGCAATATAGGGCCCATCCTTGGCTATGTTAGGTGGCAAATGGGTAACCAAATCTACCTTTGCACAATCAAGTTTTTCTCCATTAGAGGACTTACAGTCAAGCAAATGAGGATCATTAGGACAAACATCAAACGATTCCATAAACTCATTAGAGACAACCATATTATATCCACAAGAAGCAAATGAGTAGGGCGGAAAGTGTTGGTCCTTAAACATGCTAAACTCAGCATGATGCTTCCTTACATCAAATGTTAATTGCCCCCTTTGATGTTAATTTTACAACTCGCAATGGCTATTAAAGGCCTTCCAAGAATAATTTGGGTATAGGCATCTTCAGCCATGTCAAGAACTACAAAGTTATCAAGCACATAGAAATCACCCATTTTGATGGGAACATCCTCCCAAATACCCAAAGGGTACATCACAAAACTATCAGCTAATTGGAGTAAAATAGGGATAGGCTACAACTTTCCTATGTCAACCCTCTTGAAAATAGAATAGGGCATCAAACTCACACTTAAACCATGATCACATAAAGCCCTATCAATGCTTACATTTCCAATCAAACAAGGTATAGAGAACCTACCGAGATCCTTAAGCTTAGCAGGAAGATTATATTGAACCACATCACTACACTCCTCTCCTAAAGTTATAGTCTGATGCTCATCACTTTTCCTTTTGTGGGGGAAAGGTAACGGAGGCATGCCAGGTGGTAGGAAAGGGGGCTTAGATGTCTTAAACCTCTCACTCTCATCATGGTTCTCTTCACTATCCTTTTTAAGCCTGGCACCCCCAAAACCCTCTAATCCACTTCTTGAGATAACACAATTGTAATGCTCTCTAGGATTAGGCTCGAGCTGACTAGGAAGTCGATCGATGGGTGTAGGTGAAGAGCTAGCTTGTTGGGCAATTTTTGCTTCCAACATCTTATTATGAGTAGCAAGCACATCAACCTTAGAGACTAATTGCTTAATATACTCATCCTGCTTTTATTTCGCTATAAGCATGCTCTCCATCATAGCTTCTAAGTTAGACTTTTATGAAGCTTATTGGGGAAAGAGAGGCCTTTGAAACTCGGGGGTGGTCTAGCATTCATTTAATGCATGTTGCGAGCGTTACACCCATATGAGAAATTTGGGTAATTCCTCGAACCCGGATTGTAGGTGTTGGGTTGTGGATCGTTGGTTGGTCTCATATTGTACTTGACATAGTTAACTTACTCACTGGCGTTTTAGGTAAATGGACTCCTCACTTGGCAATTCACAATCAAATGTTGAATTAAACCATAAATTTCACATAGGGTGGGGCACTTAAGTTTATAACATTAACATTCAATCAATCTAATCTCTGAGTCATAGCATCGACCTTAGTAGAGAGTAAAGTAAGTGCATCAACATCAAGCCTACCTCCAACCCGCTTGGGTTGGCTTCTTTCATTTGACCATTAGAAGTTGTTGAGTGCTACTGCTCAGTCAAATTGTAGGCCTCATCCTCTGTTTTGTTCATCAAGGTGCCACTCGCCGCATCTATGGTAGATCGCATGGGTTGAGTAACTCTATTGTAGAATGTTTACACAATCATCCACCTTTGAAGCCCATGGTGAGCACACACATGTAATAAGTCCTTGACTCACTCCCATCCTTCATAAAGCATCTCATCAACCCTTTGAGCAAGGGTAGTGATCTGGTTTCTCAAACTTCTCGTCTAGCTAGGCGGGAAGAATATGGTCAAAAAGGCCCTTGTAAACTCATCCCTAGTTGTGATGGACTCCGAAGGTAATGAATGGAGCCATGCCCATGCTTTATCCTATAATGAAAAGGGAAATAGGCGAAGGCAAATGGCATCGGTGAAGACTCTATTAAGCTTCAATGTCTTGCACGCCTCCAAAAAGATTGACAGGTGAAGATTAGGGTCTTCCATTGGGGCACCTCCAAACTGTGATTGTTGAACCATGAAGATGGGTGCCAGTTGGAGCTCAAAGTTATAAGCTTCCATAGTCTATTGGGCAATACTAGAAGTAATAACTTGGACTCCTAGGGTAAGGAAATCCCGAAGTGTCCTTCGATCTCCATCGGCCATAGTATGAGTAGTGTTACAGCCCTTGCACTATTCTCATCTAGCCTTTGCTTCTTTCTCCTTAAATGAAAGGTCCTCTCAATTTTAGGATGGGCCTTATACAAAAAAGGACTTTGCATAGAAGGGAAAAAAATTTCCTACAAGCACTAACACAAACACTACCAAAGTAGTCAAAAGAGTAAAAAGTAAAAAATAAAAGAAAAGTGCTTAGTCAATTCCTTAGGATTAAATCAATAATTGACAAATTTTTATCCCCAGCAATGGCGCTAAAAATATGACACAACTAGTAAGAGCACATGTGTTGTAGTCTAAATAAAATATCATCCTTTGGGATCAATCGTAATCTGTTGAGTCCTGGCTTACCAAAAATGCTAAGCAAACAAATTTTTAGCATGTTGTTTGAACTTCACTAATTAACTATGCGGGAATTCAATCAGGTTAAAGCCTCCAAGGATTTGTTTTAACAAATCAAAGTGTTGAATCTTTAAATTAAACATGTACTATTTTTCTAGTTTGGATTGGTTCAACGAATTGCAATCTAACTAAACTCAACCTTTTCTTTCGAAATAAACTCATAAACCAATTATCATTCTTTCAAATGTCCTCATTTTGATCTAGGTTAAAGATTTTTTATTGCTAAAAGTTTTCTCTAAACTTGCAATTCTTTCTCAAGGATTACTAAGTCAAAGTTCAATCTTGTTGGTCGATAGTGACTTTCTCCTTTCAGTACTTCACTCAACTGTTTGATATATGCACACAAATTTGGCCAGAACTTACTCATATCAACACAACAACAAGATAGAATAAAACCATTCTAAGATAGATTAAGCACAAGAAACAATGATTAAAGATTAAATATCAATACTTCGGTAAACTAATCCCCAGATTAAATCAAACTACTCACTCATGATTAAACAAAACACCATTTAAATCCAAAAACCAAAGTTTAGGAAGTGAGAAGAGAAAGTGCAGTAATAATGGAGGTTCTTCAATGATCTTTGTACCTTCAAGCATCCAATTGGCACTTCCTTCCTTCTAATCTACTTTTTATTCAAGAAAAACTAGAAAAAAATCCTAAAACTAATGAGAGAGATGCGATTTAGGGTTGAGTGTTTTGTTCTGCTCGCAGCTAGAGATGCCTTCAAATACTCGAACTCAAGCTTCCTCAGCCACGCATTCGAGGTAAAATGAAGAGGCTCACAGTTACTAGCATACCACAAACCATGGCCACCTCTGGCCATGAGGTCAACATGCTTTCTTTACCCCACGGGCATATGGAATGGGTTTACTATTGTGATAACTTAAAAATGTGCCAAATGAGGTCAACGCCATGTCAAAAGGGCCTAAGGCCTACAAAACACACCAAAGAAACATAGTTGAGTGTAAAATAGAAAAAGGGATGCAAATCATACACTTAAGCAGACATATCCCTAAGAAAATGCTATCAATGACCCTAAAATGGTGAACATTCTCAGTATTTATCATCTCTTAAGTCTTTGCTTTTAGGATAATACCTCTATATATGACCTTCCTCATCGCAATAGCATTTAAACTTCTGACCACTCAATCTTTAATGTTGAGATCCTTTCTCCTTCTCTCTTGACCGTCCTCTTCCCCTAATTAATCTCTTATATAACCCTGACCACCTAAGCACCATTTGAGAATCCGTTATTGGCCTGCCAAGTCCCATATGTGAACAAGGTGCCAACAACTTTACCAAATTTCAAGGTCTCTTTTCTAAACAGAAGAGTAGTCATGATATTATGAGAAGATGAAGGTAATAAAGCTAACAAAATCAAAGAATTATCTTTCTCTTCTATCTTTGCCTCTAGAGAAGTCAGCTCTATCATTATTTTCTTGAACTCGTCTACATGTTTATTGGAGTCTACTTCTACCACTTGTAGACCAAATAATCGTTTCTTAAGTATAACCTACTTGTCAATGATTTGAACTTATACCGGCCCTCCAACTTGTCCCAAATATATGCCAAGTCTGGTATGTCAGAAATCTCCCGATGAGTGTTATTTGCAAGACATAACACGATTGTATATGTTGTCATGACTTTCAAGTCTCCCCCACTACTCCTTTGATATCTTCTCTTGCTTTTCTTTTTCCTTAAGCACCAGCCACTCATCGTTTTTTAGTTCCTCTATCCTAGGAGTCTTCACTTCCAAGGCCTTAATTTTCCCTTAGCGAGTACGCAAACGTTTCACCTGTTGTTGCCACAAGGTGAAATCACCACAAGGTTCGATCGAACTCTTGCCTTCTTGACAATGATTTTGTCCTCTTATGCTTACAAACACTACTTACCAGCACAACCTTGCTCTGATACAACTACTACGTTTTTGAACTGCATAAGATTTGAAAAATAACAAGAACATGACAAAATAAAAAAACTAACATAGGAGGAATTTGATAGAAAAAATTATATTTCCACTACTTCTTGACAATATACGATCAAGTATTTAGGTTTTGAAGTGGTAATTACCAAACACTTATGATCAGACCCTTCCCACACCCCCTACCTAGATGAGTTTAATGAGCAACTATTTACCAGTTGCTCCCTACACTCAGCCACTCTTACTAAGTTCCCTCTTTGTATTTTTCTTGGTGGTGCCTTGTGTAGCTTATGTGTGTATCATTTTCAAAGGCAAATAATACCTCCACTTATAGGAGTTCAGGGAAGTTTCCTACCAATGAAAAATTCACTCTTAATAGACGTTTGTCATAAACTCACCCTAAAACTAAGTTTTGAAACATTCCTGTTGTTAACAACTCTTCTTCAACTTCTGTCGCCTTTTCTTTCTTTTCCTCCATTAATTTGTATCAATTCCAACATTCTCTACCTTGATAAAAATCAATACCTATGACTCCACCTGGCTTGATCTGCAAAGGCTATTACCACCTTTAGCTGAAGAAGTAAACATTGCCCGCTTCCTCCTTGCTACCTGTCTTCTACTTGGGTTACTTGTAGAAGCTCTTTGTGTAGCCTCACCCTTCAGTACATTCCGTATAAGTCTATACAAACCACCAAAAATTTCTCTTGTTAAGACTACCGCAGCTCCTTTAGAGACCTTCAAATCACCCTCTTGAGACGAATGTTGGTAGTGCCTTGCATCAAAATCCCCAAAGAAATCAGATTTCTTTTTAGACATGGCGCATGTCTAACTTCAGTTACTGCCTACACTGTGTCATCAGAAATGTGAATTTGCACTGAGACAATCCGACTTTGTGTACCATTTTCCATCTTGATAGTACCTTTTCACATTGTTGATATGTATCAAGGTACTCTTTAGCAGAACACATGTGAAATGAACAACTAGAATCTAAGATCCAATCTACCCTTCTTAAACGTTCTGTAATTTCCAGAAACATGCCACCTCTAGGTTGAACCTTCTATAATTTCCACTACTGCTGGCTTCTTATCTCTCAAATCTTTCTTCCTCTTAGGACAATACCCTTCATATGACCTTCCTCACTGCAATAGTAGCATTCGAACTTCAGACTACTTAATCTTGAATGTTGGGACCTTTCCTCATTCTCTCTTAGTCGTTCTCTTCCTCGACTAGACTATTATGTAACCACGACTACGCGACCATTATTTGAGAATCTGTTAATACATGCCAAGTCTCATTCATCAACAAGGCAATAATCACTTATCAAATTTCGAGCTCTCTTTTCTGCATAAAAGATTAGTCACATTATTGTAAAAAGATAAAGGTAATAAAGCCAATAGAAGCAAAGCATTATCTTCGTCTTCAATCTTTAACTCTTGAGAAGTCAACTCTATCGTTATCTTGTTATACACGTCTATATGTTGACTATAGTCTGCATCTTCTGCCATTGGGAGGTCAAATAATTGTTTCTTGAAGTATGGCCTCCTTGTTAATGATTTAGACTTACCCTCCAACTTGTCCCAGCTTTCTACCGGATTTTTCAAGCCAAGAACCTCTTGACGAGTATTATTTGCATGGCATAACAAGATTGTACTCGTTACCATGTCTTTCAAATCTCTTACCAGTCCTCCTTTGACATCTTCTCTGGCTTGTCCTTTCCCGTGAGTGCACCCACTCATCATCTATTTTCTTCTTAGTACTAAAAGTCATCACCTTCAAGGCCTTAACTGTCCCTTGTCACGTCAGTAAGGCATTCATCCGTTATTACCACAAGGTGAAATCACCACGGCCATCAAAACCATTGATTGAAATGCTCCAGTGTTTTACTAATGTAATCTGATGCGTTCTTTACGCTAATTTTCTCCTCTTACCATGTACAAACCATCTTTCCTAGTGCAACCTTACTCTGATATCATTATTGTACTTTAGGCGTGTAAGATCTAAAAAATATGAAGAATGTGACAAAAGGAATTTGAGAGGGAAAAAAAATTATATTTCCACTATTTCAAGACAACATACAAACAACTCTATGTTTACAAGTGCTGATTGCCAAGCAATTATAAACAGTCCCTTCCCACACCCATTCCCTGAATGTGTTTTTCAGCAACTAATTCTCACTTACTCTCTAAACTGACCCACTCTCACCAAGCTCCCTCTTGGTATTTTTTTCAATGGTGTGTTGTAGTTTATGCGTTTATTATTTTCAAAGAAAAATAATACCTTTTTTTATAGGAGTTCCAAAAATTTCTCACCAAAGAAAAAATTCACTCCTAAATATACGTTAGTCTTAAACTCCCCTTAAAAATAATATTTGAAACATTCCTTTTGTTATCAACCTTTCTTTAACTTACTTTTCTTTTTCCTTTTTTTTCCCCATTAATTTTTATCAATCCCAACAATCTCCACCCTTGTGCACGTTTCATGGAAGTCTATGCAAGCCTCCAGACATTTCTCCTGTTAGGACAACTATAACTCCTTTGGAAACCTTCAAAGTTCCACCTCGAGATGAATACCGATAGTCTCTCACATCAAAAATTCCCCCCAAAAAACATATTTATTTTTAGACTTGGCACATGTCTACCCTAGTTACTATCAATGCTACCCCATCATACATGCAAATTTATATTGTTCCCGCCCCAATAAATTGGCTTCATGTATCGTTTGCCATGTTAACAGTACTATTTTCACATAATTGATATGTATTAAAGTACTCTCTAACTAAATACATGTAAAATGAACGACCAGAATCCAAGACCTAATATGAGCTTCTTGGTCTTTTAGCAATTGCCATAAATATGTTAGTTCCATTCAATAGGTTTGAACCTTCTGCAATTCCCATTACTAATGGCTTCTCATCTCTCAAGTCCTTCTTCCTCTTGGGACAATCCCTCTTCATATAACCTTCCTAATCACAGTAGTTGTCTTTGAACTTCTAGCCACTCAATCTTGAATGTTGGGACCCTTCCTCCTTCTCATTAGACTGTCCTCTTCCCTGACTAGACTCTTATGTAACCCCAACTACTTGACCGTCATTTGAAAATCCATTCCTGCCTTGTTGAGTCTCATTCATCAATGAGGCGGTAACCCCCCTCATCAAATTACAATGTCTCTTTTTTGAACCAAAAGAGTACATGTGATGTTGTCAAAATATGAAGGCAATGAAGCCAACAAAAGCAAAACTTTATCTTCCTCTTCAATCTTTACCTCTAGAGAAGTCAACTCCGCTATTACCTTGTTAAACTCATCTAAATGTTGATTGAAGTCTGGTTCTTCTGTCATTTTGGGACCAAGTTAGTCTTTTCTTGTTGTATAACCTATTTGTCAATGATTTGGATTTGCACCGACCCTCCAACTTGTCCCAAATATCTACTGGGTCTATTAATCAAGAACCTCCTGAAGAGTATTATTTGTAAGATATAACAAGATTATACCTATTGCTATGTCTTTCAAATCTCTTATCACTCCTCCTTTGATATCTTCTTTGGCTTGTCTTTTTCCCCAAATGTCATCCACTCATCATGTGTCATCTTCTTGGTCCTACAAGTCATCACCTTCAAGGCGTTAATTGTCCCTTATTAGCTTAGCAAGCTTTTCACCCATTGTTGCCACAAGGTGAAATCACCACAACCATCACAATGTTCGATTGAAATGCTTAGGCCTTTCACCGGTTTCGTCTCTTGCATTCTTTAGACTGATATTCTTCTCTTACTATTTACAAAATCTCTTTCCTAGAGCAACCTCTCTCTAATGCCACTATTGGCTTTCAAGAGCATAAGATATGAAAAATACTAAGAATGTGAAATATATAAGACTAATAGAAGAAGAATTTAAGAGTAAAAAAGTTATATTTTTCCTATTTCAGGGCAATATACAAAAGAACTGTCCATGTTTACAAGTGCTAGTTACTAGAGACTTATAAATAGAACGTGCCACTCCCCCTTACCGAATTTGCTTTCCCGCAACTAATTACCAGTTGCTCCCTACACTCACCCACTTACACCAAGCTCCCTCTAGGGTTTTTTTCGATAGTGTCTTGTGTAGTTTACGTGTGTATTATTTTCAAAGGCAGATAATGCCTATATTTATAGGAGTTTAGGGAAGTTTCTTACAAAAGAAGAATTCACGCCTAAATATACATTAGTCTTAAACTCCCCCAAAAATACGTTTTGAAACACTCCTTTTGTTGTCAACTCTTCTTTAACTACCTTTGGTTTTTCTTTTTTTTCCTCCATTGATTTTTATCAATCCCAATAATTCACTTTGATAAAAATTATTGCCCACTACTCCATCTAGTTCGACCCGCAAAGGTCATTACCACCTTCAGCCGTAGAAGCAAACATTACTAGGTTCCTCTTTGCTACCTGTCTTCTGCTTGAGTTACTTGTAGAAGCTCTTCGTGCAACTCCACCCATTTGCACATTTGTTACAAGTGTGTACAAGCATCTAGACATTTCTTCTTTTAGGACTACCGTAGGTCGTTTAGAGACATTTAAAACTCCACCTTGAGACGAATACTAGTAGCCTATTACATCAAAAGTCTACAAGAAATCATATTTCTTTTAAGAACTGGCACATGTCTAACTCCAATTACTGTCCACACGACCCCATCAAACATGAGAATTTGTGTTGTTCCCACCCCATCAACCCGACTTTGTGTACTGTTTGCCACGTTGATAGTGCCTTTTGCACACGATTGATACGTATCAAAGTACTCTCTAACTTAACACATGTGAAATGAGCAACCAGAATCTAAGATCCAATATGACCTTCTTAGACTTTTAGCAGTTGCCATAAATATGTCACCTCAATTACATAAGTTTGAACCTTTTCCAATTCCCACAATTGATGGCTTCTCATTGCTCAAGTCCTTCTTCACCTTAGGATAGTCCCTCTTAATATGACTTTTCTTATCACAGTAGTGGCATTTGAATTTTTGACCACTTGATCTTAAGTGTTGGGACTCATCCTCCTCTCTTGACCATCCTCTTACCTGCCTAAACTCTTTTGCAACCATGGCCACCTGACCATCATTAGAAAATCTGTTGATGCTCTGTAGAGTCTTATTCATCAACAAGGCGAAAACCACCTCATCAAATTTTAAGATCTCTTTTTCAAACAAAATAGTACTCACAACATTGTCAAAAGATTAAGGCAATGAAGCCGACAAAAGCAAGGCTTTAACTTCCTCTTCAATATTTACAAATGGAGAAGTCAATTGCATTATTATCTTTTCAAACTAATCTATTTGTTGATTGGAGTATGCTTCTTCCTTCATTTGGGGACCAAATAATCGCTTCTTTAACTATAACCCACTTGTCAATGATTTGCACTTGAGAACCCCTTAAAGAGTATTATTTGCAAGACATTCTTCCTACTCTTCCCTTGATATCTTATCCAACATGTTTTTTCCGTGAGTGCCGCCTACTCATCATCTGTCATTTTCTCTGTCATACAACTCATCACCTCAAGGCTTTAACGGTCCCTTAACTAGTCATGAAACTTTTCACCAGTTGTTATCACAAGGTGAAATCACCATGGCCATCAAAAGGTACGATCATGGTGCTCGAGCCTTTTACAAGTGTCATCTCCTACTTTCATTACACTGATTTTCTTCTCTTGCTGCTTACAAACCCTCCTTCCCAATGCAAAATTGCTCTGATACCATTGTTAGGTTTTAAGCATATAAGATCCCAAAAAATATCAAACATGCAACAAAAGAAATGAAACTGATGCAAGAAAAATTTGAGAGGGAAAAAAATATTTTCACTATTTCATCAAAATATTCAAACATCTGTTCCTATTTACAAGTGCTAATTTCAGATACTTACAAACAGGCCCTTCCCATACCCCTTACCTATATGTGTTCTCCAGCAAGTAATTACTAATTGCTCGCTACACTCACCCACTCTCACCGAGCTCTCTCTTGGTACTTTTTTGACGGTGTCTTGTGTAGTTTACGTGTATATTATTTTTAAAGGCAAATAATACCTCTATTTACAAGAGTTAAGGGAAGTTTCTTACCAAAGAAAAATTCACTACTAAATATAAATTAGTCTTAAACTTCTCATGAAAATAAGTTTTAAAACATTCCTTCTGTTACCAATTCTTCTTTAACTTCCTTTGGTTTTTCTTTTCTTTTTTTTCCATTGATTTTAATCAATCGTTACACCCCCTTCCCTATCTCTACCTTACCCTATCCCCAATTTTGAAAAACAAAATAGAAAGAAAGAAAGAAAGAAAGCAATAAATTAACATGTATAGAATTAACCTTACAAGCCCAACCATGTGAACCAAATTCTCCAATGCTTCTAACTCTTCCAAAAAAGAAGTGGCAAATATCTTCAACGCTAACGATCGTAAACTCAGGTGAACCGACAAGGCATCATCCCCTTCCTAACTTTGCCTTTAGCATATGTGAAAAACGCAAGAAAGAAAGAATCCAAAACAACATGCGATTCCTACTAGTTTAGTGTCCCATATGACAACAACACATCATAGCACCCTACATGACAAGAGAAACACTTAATCTGTAGATGGGATTCTAACCAGAGCGGGTAAAAAAAACATCAAAGGACTCTAAAAAACAGACTTGTACAAAGTGCTTATCCCAGTAGGAAGACCTCCAATATTCTAGCTTGAAGTCTTAATTAACACTATTCAATTTCCTTGCAGCCTCCTAGCTGCTTGATGTTCGCTCAGTTTACCTTAGCGACTAGTCGAAGTTCCTCAACTGCCTCTCCCATTTCCTCATTTCTTTCCAATAATAAAAAAGAGAAGAAATCTTGGCTAATTTAATCCCAAAATTCACTTGTTCAAGCCTCTTAATGCCCTACCAACAAAGAAGGCTATGTGTCTTACTCTCCTAAGTTGGTCAATAAGTATTGCCTATGCTCAATTTTTTCTAATCACTTTGGAAGAAAATGCATATTTGAATCTAGTAAGAAGCTATAAATTATACCGTATATGATCAAATTGTACCAGCTCAAGGCAACAAAACATTGGGAAGCAAACATGGGCGAAAGGAAAATCTGACGTGATGACAGGAAAGGCTGGGAAGGCAAGCCATGGAGAGTACGACTCCTACTTAACTAATTCTAACTCTTTTGATTGGTGCAGGGGGAATTACAGTCAAGGAAAGAGGTTTAAGTGCTGGATCCATAATAGTAGTCCTAAAATGCAATCAAGTGATTTCCATTTGACCCAGTCTAGGAAAAAGAAGAAGTCTGGAGTACTGAATTTGGAGGCTGAACGATTACTCATCAGAAAGAGAAAGGTGGCAACCTGAAGGGAAGTTAGATTTGGTTGCCTGTCATTGTAGGTAGGTTATCCAAACTTTGTTAAAAGATGCAGGTTTACGTGTTGTTTAGCTTGTAGTCATCTCTTGTTTCCTTGTTATTATATGCATTATCGTACAGACCAAAAAATAAATAAATAAAGCCACATAGCATGTACGCATCACATAAGATGCCAAATCTGAATAATGCATGAACGTATAAATTGCTTAACTTCGATTGTTTACTCTTATTTGAGCTATTTGGTTTGGAGTCTTAATGCCAACTTATATAATGATGATATTTGAACATCAAACATCCCTCTACCTATTGAAACCCAAACTTTGTAATTAGACTAATGTTTTTATTCAATAATTTTTTTTGCCAAGATAAGTAGACAATATGGTAAGACATCTGCAAAGATGGTTCCAAATGGCCCCAACTATTTTTCAAAAGGACAGAGAAAGCAAAAGAACCTAAACAAAAGCTTTAAAAAGTTCAATTATACATTTATTTTGGTAGCTATCTTCAACCTTTTCATCGCATGGGTCAATCGTAACAAGATGGAATTTCTACAGCCTTGTGAATAGATAATGTAACCATACTTTACATGTTCATATAATTAACAAGCTCAAATAATGTGATTGGACGAAACTTCTCCACCACTATATTCTCATGCCGATTTTCTTTAATGATGGTTCAACGCAGACAACTTTGTAGAGTCAAATGTCAATTACAAACAGTTTAAGTTTAATGAGTGTTACCTACATTCTCGGACAAAGGAACAAGGAAAAAGAAGAAAAAAAGATGCCTTCAAAATTATCAAATTTTATAATACTACTTTTTCAGGTAGATAAATTTTATACATGTACAAAATTTGAGAAAAATTATAACATAATTTTCAGCATAGAAACCACCAAAAATATCCTAAAAAATCCTTATTTTTTAAATTATATTGGTATTAAATTTTGGGGTCTTCCATGCATGGGTTCCTCGTGAAATGGAATTACTGCACCTGGGAAGAAATGGCATCAAGGACCCTCTTATGGAACAGTGTAAAACAGGGGCAGAGGCCCAGTGAGCGGTTTTTCACGTGACAACCCACCGTCAGTCTGCATCCAAAGCCCAAAAATCTTACCAACGGTACTGTTACATTATTTCATGCATTCATCAGATTACAAGCAATACTACCCGCTCCCCCCACCCCCAAAAAAACCCCACCATTCTCGGCAGCTAAAAACAATCTTCCATGGATGCATTGTGGAATGTAGAAGACAAACTGAAGATATCAACCCGCCAGGCCATCACAGCCCTCATTTTCACTATGATTTTAGCCGTTGTATTATGCTTCATCACAATTCTCATGGTTCTCAAGAGCAAGAAGCTGGCTCAAAGGGGTAACCAGATCTCGAGCCATGATAGTTCATCGTCAGATGAGGAATTCGAGTCATCATTGATGACGGGGAGCAAAGGTCTGAAGGGGCCCGGGTGCTGGTGTGGACCCCGAAAGTGGGAGAGCAACATAGATGATGTGCTGAGAAGCAAGTATTGTTGGTTGAACTTTTCTGCATCAGCCAATAAGTTGCCGGTTTGGCAGAGGCCTATACTGATGGGGGAGAAATGTCAGCTTCCTGGGTTTAGTGGCCTTATTTTGTATGATGACAGAGGCAGGCCACTTCCTCATCGTCAAAATCGAGTTCACTCTGCCGACGTAGATTCATGTAACCAGGTATATCTGTATGTGATGCAATGCACACATTCGCGTTTTGCAATATGGGTATGATGAGCATGAATTAGGAACGTTGCATGTCTCGGTGTCGCTCCTAAGCGTCTCATTGAGGGGTGGGGGGATAAGGAATAAATAGACCTGTCAGTTCGGGCAGGCAGATTAACTATAGATCGAATGTATTCGGGTTCGGATAAAATGCAGATCGGGTGTGTTTCGTGTTTAGGTAAAATACGGGCAGATGTGTTTCAGTTTTATAGGTTTCGAATTAACCCAACGGGTTTAGAGCGCCTTTTTAATGAGTTATTTTTCTTTTTGTAAAAATCAAAATCTTAGCATATTTATTACTTAAATTTGTCTATATTTAATGAAAAAATACTCTAATTATAATTTCTTAAAAGAATATTTAAAAAATTTAAACTTTTCAATGTGATATATGAATGCCATATACCAATAGACACTAAATCACGCTTGAGTGGGTTGGTCTGTATATTAAATACTAATAATAAGTTGGGTCATTCATGGGCCGATCCATCTAAAGCATGATAACGGGTTGGAGCTGTTCGACCTGTTACTAACCGATTTAATGATTTGATATTTTGTTAATTAACCTACCATTACCTAATCATATATGCTTTATTAGTATGTCGATCCTAACATGAACATAAATTGACCCATTATTTAACACTTACATCAAGTTTACGGCCAATTAAAAGGAAGCCAAATGAAAGGATATTATAAACGCACAAAAAATTACAATTATTTATTAATTATAATATCAAAATTTTAAATTATTATAAAGTAATATTATTTAAAATGCAATGAGAAATATTTAATTCACTAGGAATATAATGGTATGACTTACAAATACTTAATACTTGTGTTATTCTAAATTGATTTTCTTAACACTATATATTTTATGCCCATTTCTAAAATTGTTTCATTTATAAGTTGTATATAACGTTATTTTATGATAATGAATTTGGAACAAACGGACACTAT